>JAPYYT010000017.1:0-192263 GCA_030522565.1 Ceratosolen corneri | reverse complement strand
CTCTCTTGCTCGGCCGCGCGTTTCCCCCGCGCGCACTCTTGGCTCTCGCTCACTGCCCTTCAAACACACGGCCAAGATCCTCCCATGACAATGGCCAAACTCACTATCTCTCGCTAACCTCTATCGCCTTCGATATTATTCGGCTAATGTCCTCCCTCTCTCTCTCTCTCTCTCTCTACAGATCGCGGACTTTCTTACTCTGCCAAAGGCATTTTTCTTCTTCCATCTATTGCTCATCGTCGCAGGCCATGTTACGTCCAACTCGTCAAACTCCGGAACTCTTATTCGCAATTAAATAAAGACTATGCGTAAAGTGATATGGTGTCAATAAATAAATCAGCACGTCAAATACACGCGATGGCAATGTTTAAATCTTATGAAATCGGAAATTCTTCGATTTAGACATTTTCCAACATTTACATACATTTCTCTCCTTTGCGTAATCTACACACACATATATATATATATGTTTCTGTCTAAAGCCTCCAACTCAAAGTTAAGTTCAATCAAATCCAATAACAACAATAATAATAATTTATTGTTTTAGCATGGGAAATTATGCATTTATAAGGAAGCAGATAAGCCTGGTTAATCGAGTAATTAGTCATAGTTAAAGAATTGAAATGTATACGTAAGCAACAGTACTTCCTAGATTATCAGATAGCAGTCGTTCTAAGCATCGAAAAATATAAAATCTACTTCAGTATTGGACATTTTTTCAAAGTGTCAAGATTATTGAGTCTCGTCAATTAAAATTAAGAGTACAAATGACAATACATTCGATACAATATCCAATTATTTGCGAATATTTTGAATTAAATAATTTATACCGACAGCTACACCAGGCTAATAATTTGCAATTATAGTTATAGAAATTTTATTAATTTATTAATTTTATTTCAATTCCATTGATATTACTTATGCCAGATTAAAATTATTTATGCCAGATAATCTTAATTTTTCTATTGGAAATTGCAATTACAAAATAACAATAGATTATTATTTCTATTTCAACTTTACATTAGACCAAACTATTATCATATGTATGTGTGTAATTTAAAATTTTGGTAATTTTAACGACATGAAGCGAACTTAATGTGAAGGTTGAACTTAAAAATGAAATTAAAGCAACGAGAAATTTTGTAAGTTAGCTTATGAGTTTAGTTTTGAATGTTCAACTTACTGTAGTTACAGACAAATATTAATTAATTTTGTATAAAACTAAATAAATATACGCAAAAATTATAACTAAAAATTCCTATCATTGTGTTTCGTAGAAAATTCTACTAACTTCACCACATGACAGATTCTAATGTTAAATCGCCAGAATTGATAATAAATCCAAAGATATCTTATATTTCAATAGTAAGTAGCACGTTTACTAAAGTTTTCATTAATTTAGAACTATATTCACTTATAAAAATAAATCTCAACTTCAATCTGTCTAATGCCTAGATATTTTATACAATCTATGCTTCAAACGTGTACGTGTGCGTGTAATCATGCACGAATTGCAAGCAGAGAAAATAATAAGTAGAAAATTTTTTACAATGAATTAGCTGCTTATCCGTGAAAACTTGTTTATTATAAGCTTACGATTACTTACTATATATATTTCAGCATAATAATAACAATGCTCAATCTAATTATTAAATTGAAATCCGTTTCTCAGGACACCGATGAGAGCTCGATATTTTCGCTTGAACAACTTTTTAGAACGAAACAAAATGCAGAAAAAAAAAAGGAAAAGTAAGGAGATGCTTTGCGTATCTAAATAAACGAATTTTCGGGCGATCGCATTGTCAGGCTCTGATAATTAAACAGATGGCCCGCACGGATTAACAAAACTGCCGTTAACACTGACTATTCTACGATACCCACGCATTTTCTGGAACCGTTCTCCCAAATTTTTTATCTTTACCTTCCAATCTCTCTCTCTCTCACCGTGTATATCTGGTGCTTTCTGATTTCCATTCTGTTTCTGTGCGGCTCTCCTCGAACCGCACCGAGACTCAAACGTCACAACAATCGCTAACGATACTTGTTTGGTTGGTGTACGAAATAATTGGCAACGTTTTATTCTTTTGATTTCAAAGGTGTCTCCTTATAATTTATTAAATATCTATAAATATACATACACGTGTTCGCGATCGATGTGAATCACGTTCAACTTCGAGTTTTATTCTTCCATTCTCTTCGTATAAAAAAAAAAAAAAGACATGGGCTTAGAAGTAGAAATGAGGGAGATGTTAAGAGAATTGAAGAGTATGAGCGGCAGGAGGTATCGGTGATATTGACAAAATAAATAACCAAGAGGAGAGGAGTAATGAGTGACGAGCAATGAAGGAGGAGGAGGAGGATTCATGATATTACGGAGGTCAATAAGAGGGTGGCAAGTTTAAGAAGGTGGCCCTTGAAGAGAAACTAGAGAAGTATCCGAGGAGCATGCGGTGAACAAGCACAGCTCCCCCTCCTCTTCGTAGCATCTTCTCACAGTGCAAATCATTAAAAAAAGACAACGAGTGATAAGAGATAACCGTGTTCAGTGGGGATTCATTCATCCGACCCTTTAAGAAGTGGCGGCGGGCACAATTGGCTTGTATGCGGAGTAGGCGAGCTCTTGACCGGATCTGGCCCAGCCACCGCCGCTATGGACCTCGTGGTGGCCATGGTCGTTGCCCGAGACAAGCTTCTTCAGGCCGATTATCGAAGCCAAGACCAGCGCCAGCTTGCTTACAATGAGAGCTTTCCCGGCCAGGAGGGCGAGGGCTCCGAGGGCCAATGGTACGAGGGTGCCGCCGATAAGCAGGGGAATGGCCATCAGACCGCTCATGTTTTTCCTTTTCTTGCCTCGGCCTGACAAACGTAAGCATGGTTGGTTTATCCACAGACAATCAGCGATTATTGGGATTTTTTTTGGCTCGATTAATTCACTTTGAAGGATTTAGTTGGCTAATTTGCGAGCAGAAACGCTTTCAATAACAATAATGTTGCGCAATAATGTGCACCGACCGATTTCAATGAGACCGGCAACAACCAACGACCCAACACACAAACACACGCTTTTACTGTACACGGGCGTGACATTTACTCGTAGCAAATGTATATATGTACTTATGATGCTAATAATTTATATTTATAGGTAGGTTTGAACGTTTCAATTCAACCGCAGTAAATCTTTGAATTCAGAGAGCCGGCTTTCTTAAACGTGTCAACATTGTCTCAATGTAATTGCCGTAAAAATATTATTAACATTATTATCCCTAAATTCACGAGTACTTTATTAATATTGTAATGTTGTAAGTGATGCCTCGTTACGTTTGATCATTACTAATTCCAATTTATCACGATATTCGTATTATATGGATATATTTGGTAACGGTTATGATAATATTGAGTGGATAATTAACATAATTGAAAGTTTACTCGAGCCTTTAAATTTTGAAACCTGTTTTCAAATTACAGGTAATCCGTACGGCCAAATATAGTCCGATTTAGTTTTCAAAGGTCCGACTAAATTTCAAAGTCAACGTCATTCCAGTTAGTTTACTCAAATAAATTGCATTCCTTCGCACCTCGTATACTTAATATCAACATTACATTAATTCATTCCGATTCTTCGATTCTTTATAAAATTGCATCATCTCATGCATTCCCATAAAAGGACAAACAACCAATTTACCTTTTCTCCCATATCATATTATCATTTATATTCTTACTTCATTCGATTGTTCAACATTATTACCTTCCTCGGTCAAACTCCTTTGCAACTCTTCGACGTTCGGCAGTTTGACCTTGAGCGTGTGACTCTGCAGAAAACCAACAGCCTTATCGACAATCATGGAATTAAGTGCATCTTCCTTGTCTTCGAGGCTCCTAGGCAACGAGGCTTCGATCTCTTGAGGTGTTCTCACGGGCTCCTCGCTGTTCACGTTGGCTTGCTCATCCTTGACAAGAGTGACACCGTCGATTATGTTGAGCTGCACACTTCGCGACGCTCGCTCCATCGTCGTCAATAATTTGAGCTTCAGGCAGCTGCTGACTTCCGGGCCTGCACAGTCCTTGTAGATTTGGTACACTGCGCGAAGGTCGCCGAAAACCCCGCCGGCAGCCCCTGACGGCGACGCCGACGCCGAGCGTCCTTGCTCAGAGTCAATGGAATTGGAGGGATGAGGTGATGGATCGGCTGAGCGGGCGTTGCAGTTCATGGCCAAGAGCAACGCCAACAGGCAAGCGGAAAAACAGTGTACTGGAGTCTGCATTTTCTCTAATTTGCTTACACCTCGTCTCTGCAATTACAATAATTTCGATATATTTAATGCTCAATTAAATGACAATGTACGTAAATAATTTATTATATTTTTCCCGTGCAAGATCAATAGCTCGTGTTTCGGTATTACCGATAACATAATGGATAAACAGAAACCTAACGATAACATAATTTTGTATAAAAATGATGCAATCATTTTATATAAATTGTTATATATACATATTTATATCACCTTTTATATACATAGGATATTTTATAAATAAGCCATCATTCCATTTGGGCAAGTTTTTTTATACTTTGTATATATAAAATTCAATATGCATACACATTATCAGTTTATTAATGTAATGTAGCATTACATTAATATCGAATGATTTTATCTTTTTCTGAAATTATGTAATTTACTAATCTTTAGCTGAAATTTTTATAAAATACTTGATGCTGTTGAGATATTGCTATTATTAATATTAATAAAGATATACTTTTAATTTTTCAGTTCAAATGAATATTTTTATTTTTATTAAATATTCTTATCAAATAAATAGTTTCAAATTTTATTGCATAATTAAAATAATTAAAGATATTGTTACATTTTGTCTTTTCTTAACATGTACAAAGTTTCGAGATTTAAATATGTTACATTATTGTTATAAATATACAACAATATGAAACACTATTCCAAATGAATAAGAGCTCAAAAGCATAATTAATATAATAATACATTAATATATTATCCTACCTAAATAAATAGAAATGAAAACTCAGTTGGGTTCACCCTAAAATTATTTTAATCTTATGGCATTACATTGATTTCTTTTAAATATGTATGTTAACCATTAGAAAAGATCATTTTTAAAGAGATGAATTTATGTCTTATTTAGTATGTATTACATTTACACCACGGAATGAAATGATATACAAATTATAAAAATTAATATTTTAACATAAGTATATAAAATACTTTTGACGTATGTAATATTTATGCAACAGCTCATTTACAATACAATATTAATTTTAATAGAAATATATTTATGGTTAATAAAATAAAATATAATATCACATTATATTGTATTGTATTATATTATATTATATTTATTATATTATATTATATTTATTACATTATATTATATTATTTGGTCTAACATAGTATAATATAATAATAATAATATAATGTAATGTAATGCAATGTAATGTATTATAATATTATTAGAACATAATCTAAAATAATATAATACATTAAAATATATTATATTATTTATTATATCCTAATATAAGATAACACAATACAATATTATATTTATAATATTATATTTATATATGTTTGTATATATGTATGCACACACACATATATATACGTATGTATATAAGATCAAAGGTTTTATATGTTCACAGTGTAAGTATGTAATGTATTTATTTAGTGGATGAATCTTACTTGATTCAAAAACGTAATCCTTTGATTATAATAAATTGTAAAAAGAGAAGGTGAAATAATATTTCTATTTAAATATTTAAATAAAATATATATATGCAGTTGCAATATCTAAGTATCTAATGACTTGTGTGAGTGGTATAAGAAATTTGACCAACATTCTTAATACAGAATTATTGTACGTATTTAATAATACTAATCGTAGCTTGTAAGAATAATATAATCTAAATATCTAATATCTATTAATTGTCTAATTCTTTTAAACTTTCCACTCCAATAATAATAATAATAATGATCAGTACTATATACACTACCAGCTAAAAATTGATTAAACTTTTTTAAGTAGTACTTGCGAAAACGCAGTAGTAAGGGTCAGTCATGGGCAGACTTGATTGACAATAAGTAAGGAAAAAGTTGGAATGTTTGTCAAATGACTGTAAGAGAGGATAAAAATCCGTACCTCAGCGTACAGAAGAGTGTGAATCACGCGATTCGATACGAATCAACAAACGTCTGGATCCCTCCCACGGTCGATCCTTCCTAGGCGCTCTACGGATTATGACACTCGATGATGTCGGCCGTAGAATAGGCAAGAGATCGTGAGATGCGTGTTTCACTTGCAGAGAGCACTCTAAGTGAACTGTACGTAGCGCAAGCCCTGCCCTAGCTCTATATATCCGGTCGGCCTCTCTACACGTGTATGCGTGCGCCCCACGGGGATAGCACATCTAACCCCACCATCGACGCGTTAGATGCTTTTTTTCTCTCTTACCGCGACAAGGAGCGCAGCAACCACCGGAGCGAAGCGAGTCCGACGAGCAATAAGAAAAGCAGCATCCATCCCTTCCTAACTGCTCGCTTTCCTCCTCCGTCTCGTGCTGGCGCGCGCGCGCGCGTCTTTATTTTTCTTTCCTTTTTATCGACGGGAAGGTGTAGCGGCCGCGAGTGAACCGTTCATAAATTTGTTCCCAAATGATTGTAGGGAGATTTTTACGGGTGTCCGCTTTAGGTTCCGCTTTACGACGAGAGGCTTGGTTCCGTATTCGTTATTTTCCTTAGCGTCGAGTGTTGGTATGCGTTCCCCGCGCATATGTAAATGCATCGCTCCCATACACCCGTTCCACGTGAATTTGTGCATAGAAACTTTTATAGAATTATTTTTTACTAATCCGTCGGCAGCTGTGCTTTCTTTCTTCTCAATTTAATTATAGGTTGGGAGCGCGGTAGGCTTGTATTGGTATATGGATGAGCACCATAATTGTAGGCTGTTACAATGGAGTTTTAGGTAAAAGCAAAATTTGGAATCCTATACTTCACGTACATTTTTTTTCTTTTTTTTTTCATCGCCTATAAGGCGTTTTTACGATAGAACACGAAAAAAGCTTTTAGACCAATGTTATTTCAAAATCTTGGTCAAAGATTCCTTTTCCAAGATAAATTAAGCGATAGAATTAATTTATGGCTCCTAAAGCGGTGAATTGATTTGAAACTTTTCGTATAAATCAAACATTTTAAAGAATTCTTGTATGCATACGTGAGTTGATGTATTATAAAGCGTGGTCGCCTGCTTATAATTAATTATTTCTATATCAGTGATTTATTGTTCATCGAGAAATGTCTTTGGCATAAACTAATACTAAACTGAAATTCTTTACATCAACGGTAAATCATATATATATATATATATATATATATATAGTTGCAATAATTTAACGAAAGGATATAAAATAAATAAAATTAATAATTTTCTGTTTAACGTTGCGTCATAAATACCAAAATGCTTCCTTCTAATTCCATTCAATTATTTTAAAGTCACTAAATGAATGAAATGAAATGTAAAAATCAGTTACAATACCATGTATATCTGTAATATTTATACAGCCCCTTTATAATTAACACCCATTATCAAAAGCATTTCCTAATAAAAAATTAACGCACATAACTAATGTAAGGGATAAGCGTCTAAAAGTATTTGCCGATGCTTTCTAATATATTATATCCAATATAACTCCATATCCAATATAACTCAAATCGAATAACCAATAACAATTATCAATATGAAATTAGGAAAACAATCGGGGCATACATTGTACATCACTGACAGATTAATATTTATGATTTCTTGTCGACCAAGCAAACAATCCACAGAAGTTTGCTTTTTGCGGATTCGCGCAAATAGGAGCGTATCGAACCGCACAAACAACCTTCAAATGCATGGCGCCTAATCATTTCTTTACCTTAACTTTCGTCTTGCACATGCCAACCCACCGCCATACCAGACTCCCTCCCCTCATCCCCACTTCTACCATCTGATCGCTCTCGCCCGACTTACCCACCTTATATCTTGCCACTGTGATAAGCCAGCAGGCTTTTCCATTGCCCGCCTTCTCCTTCTCCTTCCTTCCCCTCTTCTCACTCCGTTTTTCCCCATTTCATCTGCGCGCACTTTCTTTTGTTGATGATTCCTTTATCGCCGCTGTTTGCATTGAGCCGCGCATAATCTACATGCTCTTCCCTCGTCAACTTGCATTCTCGATCAATCTTCACGACGGAGTGAGAGACGGAGAGAGGGAGAGAGAAGAAGAAGAACAATAGACTTTGTGGCAAATATCTATATTGTTGTTTGGTAAGGCATTTTCTTTCGTATTTAGATTCATTCTAATGTTCTATTACATTACTTTATCGATATTCTCTGAAGAAATTAACTATACATGCACCAAGAAATATTACAACTATATTTATAATTAGAACCTTTAAATTTTAATTCGATATACTAGTATAATGCTCAACATAAAAAAACGTAGTAATTAATTTAATATATTAAAATGTTAGATAATGCATAAGATATATTTAAAATCAGTTCTTATTATGTCGAGTTTTAAAAATTCATTGTAACTGGAAAAATTGCTCGCCTAACTTCTTTGTCACTTATTAAAGACTGTTTAAAATAATTGAATCCCATGGGAAGTGAAAAAAAGTTCTCTATAAAATCGATTATCAAAGGCGAGTGCTTTTAAGCGCGCATTAAACATAATAATATAACATCGAATGAACAAATTTATCAAATGTACATCGGATGCAGCCAATGATTAATCAATAGTCCGTATAAAAGGCATATACATCCAATTATCGTACCTTGTGATTTCTTGTGATTCATATATATTCGACCGACATTCAAATAACTTCGGAACTTACACTTTCTCTCTCAAATAGCTAGGAACGAATACCTGCCCGTTCACCCGCAAACAACTATGTAAATCCCAAATTAAAAAGAGCGCGAGCCGTATTATTACCGATAAATAGCGAATTAATGAACAAGGTGGGCTAATTAATGAAAAAGTCGGCCAAGTCCAGTAAGTAATATTAAGGATTCGCGATTACAGGCCTACCAATCCATCCTGTAATCGCATCTGTTTTATTATGCCATTTCAGCGTACTTTGGTACCTGTTGCGTCACCGCTTCGTTAAAAGAATAATATCCGATTTTCCCGATTATGCTCCAGTTCTTTACTGCTTTCGCAAAGCCATAAAGAGCCACTAAAAGGCCGGCTGGCGTGGTATGAAAGCGTTTTTGCGTTATCCTACGTACACCGGAAAATTGCCAGTTCGCCTCGGCTCGCTAATATCGCGCCCATTAGAAACGTATCATCCATTCGCAGCTGCTCATAATCATTCTCATTTTCCTTGTAAACTGGCCTCTTGGGCGAGCAGTAGCTCTCACGCTCGATCATCAATTATTGTTGGGAGCCACGACCTATATTACAGATAGGACAGCTCCGATTTATCTGTGTGTTTGCAAATCTGCAATTGAAAGACAAGCGTCGAAAGGTGAGACGAATCCTTATTGCCAATTGTAAATAAAGACTGTGGTGAGGTTAATGTTGCCAGACTATGAATTCATTAGCATTTCCTTTCAATGAGGTGCTAAATTATAAGCAATGATTTTTCTAGCATTTTCCTGCATATGTGTCTCAACAACTCGGCATTTCTGATGAAATTTCGATAATTTTACAAACAAAATTGTCGTTGTTAAGCCGTCTGAGAAAATACGCAAACATCTCAAATAATGAAAAGTAACCAACTTAATATACAGTAGTAATATTACAAACAAACTATAACATGTATTAATAAATTAATTAGGTTTATTAGGTTAATAATGAGGATAATGTTGGGGAGCGCTAAATATCAATTCAATTACTTTTTTTTTTTTTACAATTTTTCCATCCTACTTATGATATTGTTAATATTTGTATCTAACTATTGTTTATTTTCAAATTCATTTGAAATAATTTTATTTACCTTGTATACTCTATTCGATATTCTGTACGAAATTTCAGTTGCCCATGTAATGTAAGCAGAATTGTTATTTAAAAAATTACTTCATTTTGCATATATAGACGAAAGTATTTGAAATTGTTTGAAATATTTTTCCTAAACTAGAATTTTAGGTTGGAAATATTTGTCCTATTGAGGAAAAATTTAGTAAACAGATACATATTGAATAAAAAGAGTTTTAAAATTCTCGATAAATAGATTGGAATAATACTTAACGTATACTCTAATCGGCAGATAATAATAATTTATTTGCTTCTCTCGACACTTGATTGTTTCTTTCTGCAACTATAGCTTATTCATTTTTAAAAATTCATTTGTTCTTAAATCATTAATAATTTGCAATTATTTTTTCACCCAAATTTTTCTTAATGCCAATATTCCTCGTCCATTAGGCATTTTCATTTTTCACTTATAGCGTGACATTAAAGAAGAGAAACAAGAAAAGAAAGAGAACAATCTTTTTGTCGAAGAATGAAAATTGTAAAATTGTCAATGCATAATGATTACAGCACTCATTTTATATAATAGCAAACAATCATCTGTACTAATAATATATCTCAGCTAAAAATCAAAGTCAGTTGATAAATCTCAATTGCAGATTTGAGTGCGATGAGTAGCGTGACTCTATTCCCTCAATTATCAATGGCATTAAATGCAAGCGAATAAAAAGGTCTCTAAATTCTCTACGCTAATTTCTAAATTGAATGCAAAGCTTACGCTTCTTTCCCATTAATCCGTGAGAGAACGACCGACAATATTATAAGTGAAGATTTTTAAGCAATTGCAAAATAACAAAATATATATATATGTATATATATGTAATGTAATGGAGGGAAATGAATTAAGGTGAAACGATGCGCTCGTGTCTACTGTCTTGGCCGATAAAAGTACACGCAAGTGGGAATAATTACAAGTTGTTGGGACAATTGCAAGGAGAGCGCTCGTTATCGCGCGTCCGTATGTGAGGGTCATTGATGACGAAAAGACGAGGGGCGAGAAGGAGGTGGAGGAAGACGGGCGAGAAGGAGGTGGAGGAAGACGGGCGAGAAGGAGGTGGGAAGGAGGTGGGAAGGAAGAAAGAGAAGAGACCTTTTTCTTAGCGAGAGCCGCACTACGGACACAAAACCTCAACTAGGTCAGAACGTCAGTGGCGGTGGAGACCAAGTGAAAACGGAAAAGGCGGCGCTTGTACGTGAGCGAGCGATGCCCGAGTTTTAAGTATAAAACGCGCTCAACCGATCGAAAAACCAACGTCCGCTTGCGTCTATATGTCGAATGGCTGGCGAGCATGCGCGCAGCACGCCTTGCCAGTACTACTAGAGTATGCGCTTATGTATGTATGAAATGGGAGGTGAGGCGAGCGCATTTTCTCCGTTTGTTCCATAGGAAACAATTTAATGCGCCGGACTCGTAAACGCCCCTCGACTATCGAAAACACGTCCGTCCACTTCTTCTGATCATTTGTGAAGGTATTTTTATAACTTCACCATATTGGGAAAGATGAATTTTAGGACTTTGTGCTTTCGGATCCGAGGTAGATAGAGCCGGCTAAGTATAATGTAAGCATTGAGCTTATTGTTTCGGGGAAAGGATTTTAATGACAATTATCATTGTCCACATCTGATGAGCGTGCGTGGATTATATCATTTGTAAGGTCGTTTGCAAAACCTCTTGATCGCCATTTCAAACGAGGGGATTTTCAGGTTCATTTGCTTCCTTTAGTGACGAGTCTGCGATTTTGTCAAGATTGTCAAAATCAGCGAATTTGCCTCTTTTCATTGTCCAACCAACATTTCTCGTCTGCTAAAGTATTAAGAAGAATTAAGTTAAGACTTGCATTAAATAAATATAAAAGCATCGCGTATAATGATCGATTGGAAATGAGATTAAACTTTTCTTATGCTATAATGAAATCAATTTCACAATATTTCTTTCAAAATTGAGGTAAAGTAACCGTTAATGTTGTACTCAAATATTCCTAAAGAATACTTAAAATACAGTTTTTATTCCAATTTTCAGAAAACTTGCCATCAACTGTTTTACAAAAGGCCACCTTAAAGAATATCTTACTTCTTCTCACTCTCTCAATAATTTAACAATACCTTTGAGCATTAAATCTTAAATCTTAAATACAATGTGCCGACAATTGCGAGTAACAAGCACTCGTTTCAATTCCGAGCAATTAATATTGAAGCAATTAGTTTTAATCTTACGGACAATTAAATTATTATATCCGTCCATTAGTAGTTAATCTTTCTATTATTTAATATTTATTTAATTTTAGGAATATTTATGCCGCAATATTGGTGCCTTCAATATTAATAATTTTAACGTTTATAACTTTTATATCAAAGTAATTTAGAATAATTAGCGCTTATCTGAATAGAAATAGAAGCAAACTAGAGTGTGACTTTTAGAAGTAATTCATGAACATTTTTTTCTATATGATATGAGAAAATTTGCGTTACTCTCCTAATTTTCTTCTCATTCTTTACATTTATGTAGACGCTAAGGCTTTTTGAATTGCACTTTTATTAATCTTACGAGCTTCAAACTATTATAATTTACACATTTTATTTCGTCAACTATATTTATTATTGTATATATATATATATATATATATATATATATGATTTCTTATGAAAAATTTTGTTTATAAATAAGATAATTGAGCTTCAACTTTTATATGTATATAGACAATATAAGAGTATCAAATTATATATTAACATATTTGCCTATAATTAAGCTTCATATATTATATTTATAAACTGTTTATATTATAAGAGATAATATTAGTTTATGGCAAATGTGAAATTATTTTTATAATTGAAAGAGTCTACGATAGAAATTTTCTAACTATACTCGTTCTTGATATTAATATATTTATATATATATATATATATATATATATACTTGCTTGATATTGCTACTTTATTTCACATATTTATTCCATATTCAATACAAAAAAATGAAATTTAATTTAGAAATTAAGGACTAAATTACAGTATGTTTTTTTTTTTTGTTTTAAGTAGAGTGTAAACACAAGAGGAACAAATAATCAAATTTGATATTAAGATTATAATTATAAAATACTGAGAATCTTACTTTCTATAAGGCCCAGCCCCATTAATAAGCTTATATCTTATTATTAGAAGAAATTTCATTGCTTTACAATTTACATCAGATATGGATCGAGTAATATAATCTTAAGAACCAATTGATTGCTATTACCTTTTCTTAAATTTCACATACTTTGTTTAGAATTCTATTCTCTTTTGTCTTCTGGCAATTCAAATGAGAAATATCGTAAACACCATGCGAGCTAATTTTTTAATAAAAAGACGAATTAGTCTAATTACAATTTTCTTTTATTTTGCCTTAATTATCGATATATGCCATTCGTTTCTACTTGTATAAATTTTACAAATGTTTTTAGAATACCAGTTATAGAATGCTTCTTTTGAATTTTTATGAAAATAATACAATCATTGACGGGAAGATCAGTTTAAAAGCCTTTATATGTGTTTAAATATTGCAAGAATCAATGAGAAAATGTGATACAATAATTGCGTGAAATTAATCAATTTTTCTATTAATTATTTATATAAATAATTAAATTTTTTATTTATTATCTTGTTTTTTTTTGTATCTTAAATTGCATAATATGTTTTGATTTTTTATACATTTTTTAGTCATTGAACGTCGAATTTGATTGGCACTCTAAACTGCATTAAAGTTTATAGTTGCAATATATAAAAATGAAGGCTAGAACTTTTGGGATTTTGTAAAATTACATTACACGTAGGAATACATTACTATTACTCTCGCATTATATATTTGTTGAATAACTGTTTACAACTCTCTCTCTCTCTCTCTCTCTCTCTCTCTCTCTCTCTCTCCGGTTATTTATTTAATGTAATTAATTTTCTAACAGCGTTTTCAAAATTTAACATTAATTTTATTGTTGTTGCTTACTGCATACTGGCATCTACGCATATAGAAAGTCTTAGATAAAAGACTTTTCCTTTTCTCTTTCTTCTATAGCAAGTATTTTGAGGTCACCTGTCGTCGTTTTTTCTATTTTTTATACATGAAAATATACATTTTTCGGTAAATTTTCCAATATTATCATGTCAATGGAGCATATCTCATACAAAAGCATATGTTAATTATTTCTGTTGAAATTGAAGATTTTCTTTACCTCGAAGGGAAAAAGAGTTCCGAATTGTCTGTTCGAGCACAATAATCGAATGCTTCTCACCTGAAATATAATAGAATTCCAGCTGCTTATTCTAAACGATCGTAATGATCGAATTAGAGCAATTTAATGTACGTATAAGAATTGTAAAATAAATTAGTCCAGCATTATTATTCAATCCATAGATGCTGCTCGGTGCATAAGATAAAAAACATAAAAAACGGAATGTACAATTGCCTCTCCTCTCCCCGTAATTGCCGCGCAATTAAAACCTTATGAAATTAAGGAACGCGCGTCGAGGGAATTCGACCAATAAAGTTTCATATCAAGCTTCACGTAGACAAGAAAGAAAGCCACTGAAAATCGTTTCGGACTGTTTGCTCGCAATGACACTTCTTGCCCCGGCTCTCGTGGAATCGAAGACTAATTCCAATATAGAATCCCACGCATCATCTCGGCATTTTCCCGCTGCCGGAACTCTAGTCGTCGCGTTACCGATTTCTCGCGCGCGGCATGCGCGCGCGAAAAAGATCGCGCCAGGCGAAAGCGACGTGCGTGCTTCCTTCCCCACCCCCCACCCCCCGTCGCCCTCCACCTCATCCCTCGCCTACCTTCAAACGTATTCCCAACTCCCTCCCACCCTCCCGCGCGAACACGTTATACTACCGAGGCACTCGGCCTCATCCGGCTGTGATGACGAAAGAGATGACGTCCCCGCACTCGTGCAACTCTCCAAACATTTGTTGCGATTATTAGTAATCTGCTCGCGTCATTGCGCAACTGCGAGAATCGCCTTAATGGAGCATCGACCATGGGCATCGACGCCGTAGCTTCTCAATCTAATTAAGTCCCGGCGCATTCAATCCTCCACGTGATTACCGCCCAGACTATGCAACATTGTTTATTAAATCACGGCACAAAAATCAAGGTCACGGTTTTTGCGCGCTCCGGCTGCTCTTATTACTTTATCTTTTGGCGTGATCGAGGTACATTTTTATGATAAGTAATTAGCCGGCGAGCAGCATTATGGCAAATAAAATAAAAAGTTATTAGGCTTCGTGCTAAATGATATGTTTTTATAAAGATTCATATTATCGTGCTTTGCGAGTTGGTAATGGAGTATTAGAAGATCGCGCAATTAGCTCGGATATTGGTAAATGTATGAAAAAATCATAATGGGATAAAGAATTATTTGGTGCCTGCTGACACAAAATATTAATTCTTCTCCTAATCTCACTTTTTTTCATTAATAATACAATTCTTATATAATGCCTTACTATTACGTTTTGTTCTTTTTATTCGTAATACACACAGATATACCTATACGACAAAGAAAACGTAGGTAAAATTGATTTTTTTCTTAATCATTATGAGACTTTATTTATTCGTTATAGTTTCTTTACGTATTTACTGTTGTAATAATTCGTTTAGACGTGTTGAGTATTAAATTGATGTGTGTTATTATATTCGTAAGACATTGCCATTGGTAATTGGCCCTCTATATTCTAAGCTACTCTAACTCATCATCAAGCCACTTTAATCTAACTTAATATAAATGCAATACTCTTTATATATATTTTAATAATTTTTATAAGGACCATGTATACATAAATATAGCTTATGTACTTTCACTGGGTTTTCTTTTCTAAAATCTACACGAAATATCTTTCATCTGCCCGAAAAGTATTTAGAATGAGTGATACCATTATTATTTGTTATTTATGTGATATTATCTACAAATTTGTAATATTATTATTTGAGCATTTCCAATATATCGTAGTTGCATGTCAGTGCTAATAATTATCTGCTTTGTAAAACAAAAATTTGTAATTCGTATAATTTTTAGTAAATGCTCGTTGATGCCAATAAATCATAACTAAAATAATTTATTATTACAAAACAGTCCAAGTTACATTTTATATGTATAGAATTGAACTATATATAATAAAATAAAATTAAGTAATTGTTTAATTACTTGCAGCTATATGAAACAAAACAAATAATTCGTACATTATAATTGTATAGTACTTTGAAAGACAAGTAATATTGAGGTGATAATTTATGTGATGTGGTAGATTCTTCTATTAATTCGTTCGTATAATTATTAATGTTTTATTTAAAATTATAAGTAATAGTTACTAAATACAAGGCGAATATTTTACAATGAATATTCTTACTTTTCATTATTTAATAATATTCAATAATCAATAATTGCGTACGAAGAAGAGCAACGTTTTAGTTCATTCAATTATTTAATCCAATTTTACTCATTGTAGATAATTATAATTGCTTGTATTATAATTTTCGTGAAGCAATTCTTTTTTCCTATAAAGTGGTAAAACTTTGGTATTTTAACATAATAATTAGACTGTAATTGAAATTTTCATATTTACGGTATGGATATTGTTGGTTAATTAGCATTTTAATGTAAAGGATTTTTCAAATTCAAGTCCAAGAGCACTTATTCAACAACAATTAAGTTGAAGCACTAGTGCGTCAAAGCGAATGAATTAAATTAAGTGAAACTTTTATAGCCGAGCCAAAGCAGGACAGGAAAAATATATTAGGAAGCCATTTTTCCGACCGCCGCCTCGTCGATGTCCGCCACCTCTCGAGCGTATAATACGGATTCCTTGGGATACATGCTAACAACGCGCCTTTACCTTCGATTTCGTATGAGATTTTTCAGGTCACCATTTCCTTTTCTCCTCTGATTCACAGACTTTCCAAAGAAAATTATTGTCGATTATGTGTGGAAGACTGATGGCCAGATTTTATTTATGGATCGCCTCTTGGCTTTAAAGTTTTCTTTTACATTTCTGATAACTGTCACTTGGAGATGAATTCTTCGGCTCGTTTCGAATAATGCAGATGAGAATGTCAAACTGATATGATAACATACATTTTTCAATGTACATAATAATAGTTGAGCGTTCTCTAATATATTACTTGTAAATACATGTAAAATAACATTTTAGTTTAAAATTCTGTTCCATGTAGCTGTATTTGATGTAGTGTATATAATGCTCGCCCATTTGAATTAATTTGTACTACAAATTAGATAAATTAACTTTATTTAATATCTATAATTTATGTTTTATCCAACAATTAAATTCAAATAAAGTTTTAGCCCATAACGGGTATTGAAATTTTGTAACAAGTAAGAAGGCGCTTTAACTGCTTGATAAATATATAAGTCCTGCCTTCAAAAATTAAAATAAGCCTACTAAAACTAGATTTCTTTTCAACTATAATCTCTAAATATTTAACGACAATCGAGTATTTTGGTTAATAATTGAATATAGCACATATTTATATCGGTATGCGCGTAGGTGAAGAAAAAAAAACAGATAGAAATGTATGTATTTATTTTGTAGTAATTTTATGATTATAAGTAATTTAATATGACTACATCCCCAACTTATAAGCATTATTAAATAAAATATTTTCAATATAAAAATCCACATTGTGAAATTAATGATTATTTTAAAGTAAAATATTGAATAATTAGCTATAAGCATTTCTTCCAATAAATAGAGACAATTTCTTTCATACGCTGCAAGTGATGTTATTTTTCAAAATATTCTCTTGGAATATAAATTGTTCAAACACAAATTATACGTATAATACAATTTTTATAATTATAATTTGATGGAAAATATTTGCAAAATAATTATGAAAATATTCTTCTATAGTCAAGTGAAATACTCTTTAACTTTTTAATATTTCGTGCATCATCTATGCATTTCCATTTGTTACCTTTGCACATACTTCAGTATATAATTTGCCTGCATTTCGCCAAAATTCCGAAATATAATCTTCGGTAATTTTAAAATTACGAGTGTAAAAGCGAGCATAACTTTCACAATTTCATAAATACACTATAAATCTTTATTAATTGGTTATAATATGTAGTGGAAAGAAGCAAGAAATTCTCCCACAAGAGAACGAAATATCCGGGAGTGATTAATTTACTTTATTCCTCATAAATATAACTTGCGAAACATTAAGGACGACGAGGGCACGAAACAACCACAAAACTCCGCCCGAAAGAGCCTCACATCTGCTATCGGACAAAAACGAAAAAGTGGACCAAAGCTCCAGCATCGTAGTCGACGAGATAAACAAATTCGTGAAAATCGATCGGCAGCAGTCCGCCGTAGCAGCCACTTTCACATTTCCAACAAACGGAACCTCATATGTGGATCACTGGATCGCCGGAACACGGAAACGCGTCTCTCTCTCTCTCTCTCTCGCCCGAGATCAACGCGTATCACGCACACCGAGACGACAGGTGTTTATTCATAAACACGACAAACGCTCGCATGTTAAACGAACGATCGCTGCCAAGGTGATTATTACGGGAATTCATTATCGGCCTTAATATCTATCTCTCTCTCCCTCGGACGCGCGCGCCCGCTCGCACGCACGCACGCGCTCCCACTCTCTTTCTCTTTATCTCTCTCTCTCTCTCTCAATAATTTGTAATTAATATATAGAGGCGAAAGAAAGCTACGGCCAGATGTTCACGTATCTCCGTGTCCAGTTTACCTACAAGATCCGGATGTTAGATAGATCCCGACTGCTCACGCCTCGACACTGCCATCAACCTGATTTCCGAGCTCTACTCTTTAGATGAAAAGAAACGTAGGACAATTTGTTTCACATTGACAATGTAAAGGAATCGCTTTCCCTTAACTATGCCTTTATCATCTAATTCTCTTCTCGTGGCCTTTCTCGATTTGCCTCTCATTACTTCCGTCTTTATTCTCATTCGTTTATCAAATTTCAACTCCATTCTTCTTTCAAATAATGTTAGTCAAGCTAACCTAATAGCGAATTGATACACACACGCGTGCGTGCGCGCGTGTATAAATATATATGTACATGTATATAGATATATATGTGTATAAGGAGACTTACAGTAGTTGAAGTATACGTGGGCACACGAGTGCATATATGTACATACATCCATTGTGGCATTAAAAAGATAAATATATATTATTCCCACAATTACAACCTGACACTGAAATTACCTTGCCTCTATGCACAAATACATGCGCGAGTTCATCTATGCAGTGTGGCTCGCTAACTGTGTACTTGCTAACACTAATTGTGCAAATATATATGTAAATATACATGGAGTGACATGAGTTCTCACGCATGTAAATAATACTCTTTATATTAAAATTTCACATTGTCTTCGTAATCTTATATGTGTTGCTTATTAATGAAGAAATTATTTAAAGTAATTTTATTCGAAAAATTATTCCTTTAAAAGTAGTACAATAACACAGAATTGTACTTTTAAATAAAGTTATTAAACCACAAGTAATTAATTATGAAATAAAGAGATTAATTTGACAATGGTTTATAACTAAGTTACAATGTATGCAAAGATTTTATAGTAGTTTTACTCGTGTAAATTATATAATTTATTATTAAACACGAAGAGAATTTTAGAAAAATAATCTTTATACTTACCATGGTATTCATTGTATTCTTGTTTGAAATTGAAGCTTAACTAAGTCTATGCATATATATATATATATAAATAAATAGTAATGGTAAAAAGAAATAAATAAAAGAGAAGCGATGTCATAACTAACTGTACATACTAGATGTTTTTTTCTTTGGGACAAGACGCACGCGCCGTTCACCTCTCTTTATTATACAAATATAATATGTAAATAATAATAGAAAAAATTATATATCGTGAACACATAGTAGTTAAATATATCTTGTCAAGCCGCCAACGATTTTTTTTTTACATAAGTTTGATACAAAATTATAAAAATCAGTACAGAAGAACAGTAATACGATTCGTTTCTTACTCGTCATTAAATATACAAAGGCATACGTGCGTGTCCGCGCATGCGTGCATAGGCGCTTCTTTAAAAGATCAACCGCATACGCATACAGGCGGAGACAGGCAAGTATACATATACATATACATACACATACATATATATGTGTGTGCGCGTGTGTGCATGTATGATTAATTTTAATAAAAGACATCTTTCGAAATATAAGATGATGTACAGATTTTTTAAATCTGAGATTGCAAATAACAGAGCAAAGTTGTTATTGTATTAAAGGAATTGAAGAGTATTTGCATCAGGCATTATATTGCATTATACTGGCTAAACACTTATAATAATAATCGTAGTCAATAGTCAATGCGATTGTAACAATAGTTAACATGAATGTAACAATGGCGCACAGAACGAGAGATCTAGAAATTAATATCAAGAACGTGTTATATGATAGACAAGATAATAATATACAACTGTAAAAGGAACACATCCGATAAGCGAAATGAAGAAAGTAAGAAGAAGAGAGAGTTTATGAATGAGTACAATGATAATGTACGAATAAAGGTCCTGATAAGAAGAAGAAAAAGTATACTGAAAAGACATATAAAAATATGAGGGAAAGTGAAAGAAAAAGATCATCTGATAAAAAATATATCAAAAAAGAGTTAGAGAAAGTTTATCAAACGAAGAAATTTCAGAGAAATTAAGATATATTTGTAGATAAGATGAATAATAAATAACAGAAATAAATGCATATATCTTCGTCGATAAGCAATAAATTAAAAGTATATATATTATAAAATGGAAATAATATAATGCAATTTAAGTTCAAAGCAGTTAAAATATTCGTTTGAATAGTTTCAATTGGCAGCAATATTAATTTATTTTTGAATATTTAATTCATTATTATTCGTCACGAGTAATGAAATATTATTTCAAAATCAGAGTATGCATATGTATGCACGTAAATTTTATAATAATAAAAAATTCTTAATGATTTGTGTATTATTAAGTGCCAATTATTGTGGATAAATAAGTGTAATTTTATTTGTAATCATGAGGAATATATTATGCACAACAATATTTTAAATAATAATGAACAAAATAAACAAAAAGAAAAAACCAAAACAGTTGGTGCATCGAATGATTTAAATACAAATATTAAGATAATTATTAATTATTGCTCCAACTATATATATATATATATATTTATTTATTTGTAATCGACATTTGAAGATTTCGAAATAACTCGAGTATTTGGTAAATATCCAAATAATTGCAAATCAGCTGATTGACATTCGATTATTTCTCTTATAGAAATATGTTTTATTTCCTTATCTTTACCACAATAGCTTATCTCAATAATTCTACATATAAATTATTAAATAAAATAATTAAATTAAATAATAAGTTTAACGAATATTTGACGAAAAAAATTCCTGTCAATGTTGCACAGAAAGATAAGATAATTCGGCAAAATAATTGTCTTTAACTAAATATTCCGGCTCAACAGTCTTAATAAACTTTTATCACGAATATGGAAAAGAAACCAATTCATTTCAATTTAATGTCAACAAAGCCAATTACCTATATAAACACCCACTAATTGGCAAGTACTCTCTTATCTGCATAGAAATGAGCATTTTTAATTTTCAAATACAAAGTCGAAAGTAAAGAGATCAGAAAGAAGGAAAATCATTAGAAAAATAGAGCGTGACTACTTCCGCAACGACATAATGAACATTCGTTCATAAATAATGATGCTGAGAGGCAGGATGGACGGAGAAGATGAGAGCTACCGAGATAATTAACCAAGAGGGTTAGTTAGGAGAGAGAGAGAGAGAGCGAGAGAGAGAGTGAGAGAGAGAGCGAATCAGAAAAGGATAGAAGAACGATGTCCCTTAATGCTGGACGAGTGCTTGAGTCTGTGGCTTCTGTGCACTGTAAGCCATCTCCTGAGCATTGGCTTCCGTGAGACTTCTAGCCCAGCCTGAGCCCCCGTGACCCCCGGAGCTCGCACCACCTCCAGCGTACCCGCCAAAGTCACTGCCACCACCAGCTCCACCACCCGAGTAACCGCCGTGTCCGCCGTCGTCGTGGCCGGCCACGTGACCGCCGCCGTGATGCGGGTGGGAGACGACCTCGTAGGTCACGTGCTTCTGCTGGCCGCCAAGGAGTTTCTTCAGGCCGATTATCGTGGAGATGACGAGGGCAATCTTGCCGACGAGCAGGGCTTTTCCTGCGATTAATGCAATGAATCCGAGGGCAATTGGTAGGAGGGCTGCGGCCTTAAACGCTATCGCCATTAAAATCGGTCCAATTATTTTCTGCGTCTTCTCTGAAACAATTCATTGCAATTCTTATTTATCAATCTCCTATTATTTATTCACCGCACTACTATAATTTACATTTCATATATTATTGTTTACACACACATATATACATATACATATCCATTTTCTCTGTGATATGATGTCTGTGATGGAAAAACTGCTCTACGATTCAAAACCAACTCCACAAGAAAAGCGATTTTCTTCATTATCTTTACTGCCCCCACGTTCTTAATTATCGTCTCTCTCCCTTTCTCACTACTGTTGCTATGTCACAATTGTTACTATTATTAATTCAAGAATATGAAGATTAATTTCTATTATCAATTCACAAATATTATTGAGGCAACTTTTTTTTTGGGCTTTATGAAAAAAATTAAAATTTATTTCTCAAATTAGAATTGCTTTTTTCCGTACTAGTATCAAAAATAATTTTCAATTGCACTAATATTCATTTTAATAAATAATCTGAATATACTAGTTTAAATATTACAAAAAAATGTTGCATTCTTTATATATTGTTCGATTGTTAGTATTAATTAAGCATTAATTTATAATTTTCCATGGAAAACATATGCAATCCACATTTAATACAAAGGCATGTGAAATAAATTAAATGCATTTTCAATTATATTTTGCAAGTCTTTCGTAATTATTTGTCAAATAAATAAACAAAACTATGTAATTAGCAATTATTAATAATTACTTTAGGAGTTTCCTTTATGCAGTAGAAATCATTGTTGGCCGAATGAATTTGTAAATATTCATTGTGGGTGTAAATATTTTACTAAGCCATTCTCAAGTACCTAACAATTTCGAGTTTTATATTATATTGATTATAGACTCTTGATATTCATAATTAAAACTTTCTAATGAAGATAATTGAAATGACACTTGACATTTCGTGAAACTAGCAAGCTTTTATTGCGTTACTGGCAAAATCATTTATTGCAAATATCTTGCTCAATTTCATTTCCTCGTCCGAGATTGATCTTTCATATGACCCTATAAGTATGTAGGTATTATCCAGATGCGAATTTTTCTCTCAAGTGAGACGGAAGTGACACGAAGACTAAGAAAGCAAAAAATAATGAAAGGTCGAGGTGGGCGCAACGATTTCTTGTAAGAAAGTATGTCAAAAATCATACGCGGCGGGATACTTCGTGCACGATTATACTTTTTTCATTCGATAATTCCTTTTTTTCTGTGGTAATTGCAGTACATCGCTTGTAAGATAAAATCAATCGGATTGTATCGAAAATTTGACGCGCAATATTTATATGATTGAAGGATTGTACCTTATTATTTAGGTTCGAATGTACTTGAAGATTATTTTAAATGTTTAGTGCATATAGTGGGTTGAAAAATATTTTTTTTATTGGAGTTGCGAATGCATAAAAGAAGAAAGAGAGCGAGAGATATAATTTTGATTTCGTGTTAATCAAATTAAATTTTATACTCTAGTGCTTATTTTAAAATACAGTTAAATATATTCGTTATAAAATTTTTCATGTGGAACATTGAATGCAGAATAGAATTTTAAAGGCACCTCCTAGGCTTGCAAAAAGTTGAATTTCTATAATAAAGATTAAATGTTTTTTTCCTACAATATATTACATTGTTTCGTTTTATGTTTACACTTTTTCTTTACAAAATTTCCCCACCCTTTTGCCCCAATACCACTTTATCAGAGTCCATCTCTCTCTCTCTCTCTCTCTCTCTCTCTCTTTTCAAATACACACGCCCGCACGCACTCACGCACGCACACACACACACACACACACAGAGAGAGAGAATTCTGTGGACTTTTCTTTAACGATAAATCATTGGGCTTCCTCTGTATTTACAAATGAGCATGCGAATGCATATGTGCATGAAGGCAATTACATGGGAACAACATGACTCATGTACTTGCGTGGATATAAACATATACACACTCCTAGGAGAAGGTAGTTCAAGGGAACTGAAAACCAGTTTCAGAGTGGGTCATCGCTGCGTCCCATAGTTTCAGCAACAAAGAGAACTCTCTCAACTTAACGAGAGAAGAAAGACACCGACACAAAGATACCAATATTGCGAGAGTAAAGCGGGTCGTACATACACCTGAGAGAGAGAGAGAGAGAGAGAGAAAGAAACGAAGTATGAGGAAGCCGCACCTTTCGCGAATTGAAGGCACATGTATATTTGCGGATACGTGATGGATACACACACACACACACACATTAGACAAATAACATATGCCAAGATGCCTAATGCCTAATGCACTTTTTACTCCTCGCTGCGATAGAATTTGAAAAGAGTTGGAGAAGGGGGTGTAACATGTCCAGTTAGGCAATTACGCGGCATTCTCAACACGCATTTGCACCGATGGATTTTCTTCGCCAACATAACTAATCCGGCCCATCATATATTTTATAAACCCATCACATACACATATATATACATACATATATACATATATATATAAATATATATATATATATATATATATATATATATATATATATGTATGTATGCAAATAATAACATCGATTTACAAATTAAATGCTCACTGTACAGACAGGACTCGATGAATTTGTAAATCAACGTTTGATTTTATTTATGAAGAGGCTTATTTGCGCAGTCACAAATATTTAGAAAAAATTTCAAACAATTTCGTAGATTTATTGCAATAAAATCATTTAAGAAGCTCATATTTATATTTTCCTATCTAATAACAAGATAAAATTGAATTAACGACTAATACATATATTAGTATGTCTATAAAATATATATTAAATTTTACTTATAATATTGTAAATGACTAAATTCGTAATATTTCAATAAAGATCGAAGCTTGGAATAAGCTTTAAGATTTGCAATTGACATGCGTTAACAAACATCCTCTAGTGGACTCTAGTGGCAGCATAACTTAATAAACATTCAACTACGGATTCGGATAAATTATACCAATTATGATACCTTATTATATATATATATCTAGCAATTTGAAAACATTGACTCACTTTTTTTGCCTCGTCCCTCAATGGAGCCCTCATTGATATCCTCGAGGCTTCGATTAGTCGATTCGATGGCCCCAAGTATGTCAGTGCCTTTAAGATCGAGTTTTATTGAATGCGTTCTCAGGAATCTTCCCAAACGATCAAATAATAGTGCATCAAAATCATTGGACTCTATTGACCTAGAAATAATAATAATGAATTGTACTTGTGGTGAATATAAATGAGACAGATATTCAAGCTCGTTCCTCATTCTTTGAGCGAGGGAATTTATTATTATTTTAGGTTCTTGGCATAATATTTTCACTTGGTTTTGATTATTAGTGTGTTTGTACGATTTTTCGAGTTGGTGGTGCAGTAAATGAGCTACGTTTTCACACTTCGTCGTTATATTTACGAATTTACGAATTTTCAGCTCGGAACAAAATATTTAGATCAGATCGTTAAATGCTCTTGATACACCTGACATTGTTTTATTAAGTGAATAGAAAAAAAAATTGACATATAACGAATAATGAATATGATAATCTTCTGACTGAATAACTTTTATAAATTCCATGCACCAACTGTTTATGTAGAGAATTGAAGAAATGTAATTATTTTAAACGAGCAAGTCCAAAGCTCCTTAAAACAATGTAATCCTCTGTGATTGTCAAGTGAATTATGTGGCAATACTATTCGGCAAATCCATCTCATAATAAATACTTAAAATATCCCTTTTACCAAAGGCTTGAACAAGTTAATACCGGCACCGCACCAGTCCCTTGCAACATTTATTAATTGATAGAAGCAAATTTAGAACTGACCTTGGGGCTCCTTCCTCAATATTAGATGACTTGACGACAGTGATACCTTCACTTAAACTGATATCCTCTTTGTCCGCCAAAATCTTATCTACGAAGGAGAAAACCTTATATTTAATGCAGCTCATGGACTCCTTTTTGACGCAATCCGAGTAAATCGACGCCATCAAATCGTTCTCACTACCAGTCTTGTCACTAGCTGGATGAGCGATGGTCACGACAAGCATCGCAGCCCATAGGATTAGAGCTTTCGTCGCCATTTCTAGCTCTACGGTCCACCTAAATCCGAGGGAAAAAGTAACTTTTAGTAGTTTGCAGTCTCGCGAAGTCAAACATATACATGTTTGCGCAATAAAATCCCATGACCAAGTCAATTCCTAGTTCCTTTGCTCGCGTATTCTAAAGTGCTAATGAGACACACGTGGTACCCGGGGAACTAGAAGCTGACGGACACTCGAGCGGCCCAAAAATAATGCCGCCCATCATTACCAAAATCCCGCTAAAAACGGTACGGCCGTATCGATCAATGCACGATCCTCGGATGTACTAGAGAGAAGCCCACGTGCTCCTATGCCTCGAGTAATAATACAACTGCGCTGCTTCTGCGTGAAACTCTCCTGCCTCGTGTTCTGCCTTATGTGTTGCACCTAAAAGAGGCTTACTTTGCTTTTATACCGAGTGAGTCGTGTAAAAGGGGTATTTCGCTTCTCACTGCCCGGCATCGGGGCGAACTACTCTCTTTCCTTCGCGGTTCTCTCTTCTACGCCGCCCCACCATCACTGCAGATGCTGCTATCCACGTGCATGTGCGCTTCATTTGGTTTGTTCCCTTCCCTGGACTTGCGTACCCAACTCACCTCTCCCTCTCCCTCTCGCCACCGCGAGTGAAAGAAAAAAATTAAGAGTCAGAGAGAGAGAGAGAGAGAGCAAGAGACAGCAAGACGAAATAAAAAGGAAGGAGAGAGAGAAGCAATACAGCAATGACGATTAAATTACTACTAGCATTATACGAGGCATGTGGTAGTAGATATAATCACATACTCCTCTCGACCATAAAAATGCCAATATACGTACATACACATCGATCACATACTGTTTTAGCTAAATTTAGGATCCTACATAAAATACGAATATATGTCAATTTTTAGACAAATGGATATACTGTAAAATAACGAGGATATTGTTTACATTTGACACGTCATTTATCTATTATATTAGTTTGTAAAATTAAAAGCTACAATATTATACTTTACATTTTATAAGTCTGTTGTAATCTATTTTATTACATCACTAAATTGAGCATTTAAAGTAAACTTTTAATAGTAAAAATAATGCTTAATGAAAAAATTATATCACAATTGATCTAGTGTTACTGAAAAACGATATTTAAGCTAAATAGATAGAATTTATGAGAATATTAGGCCAAATAACATTTACTATTCCAATAAGATATATTGAAACTTTATATTTTACGTAATTCAGAGCTAATTTAATTTATGCTATACAAATCAACTCGCATTCCAGTTTTACATTTTTAATTAATATTTTGCATTTTAATTAAATGCAAAGTATAATTACGCGTTTATTAAATGAATTATGTTCTTTATTGTAGAGAGAGAGTGATAGTTCAATTAACACATATTTGAACCTTAATGGTTCAAACTCTTATTATTATTATATCTTATTAATATTAATAATGCTAAGTACACAATTTCGTTAACTAAAACTAAATAAGCAACTATTTCTGATTCGTTTGTATTGTTCATTTTATATATTTATATATATATATATATATATATATATATATATATATAACGGTTCATTCGTACTCACCGAAAATTATTTTACATTTATTGTGACATAGAATTGATTTCTCGTTATATTAAATTGGCAGAATTTCTTATCGCTTTAAAAACCATTCAACGCGCAACTCGGAAATTTTCAATATCAGTACACGATTATCTATAAATGATTTTTTAATTTGAAAATTAAATGATTTATGAGCTCCAAATAAGAGAATAAAGAGAACTGTACACCAACGATGCGAATAAAAAAACGAAGCGTGAAACCAAAATACAGAACTGAAAGAGACAAATAAATCATTATATGTTCAAGATATGCACAAAGTCTTGAAGTCTTGAGCTCTTCCTCGCGAGACCTACTTTACAAGTAATATGGGAGATGCTATATATCAAGGAATATGGCAAAAACATTTGCGTTACGAGTTGTATGCATTTTCTAATTTATAACTTTATCTGCTCTACCTTTTATACATTGAATTGTTTTATTAATGAAAAATGATTTATTACGTTCGTTAAATTGCGTAAAGAATATAAAACTCAAAATTTACACGTTCGAAATGATAAAATATGGATCTCCGATTTAATAATTCAAAAAAAAGAAAACAGAAAATCGGTCCCAGTTGGAAAATCTAACTTGGACAATGAATAGAAATATACTATATTTATCAGACTATATATTTATAATATATACCAATATAATTATACATAATTATGTAAATATAAAATACGCTTTGTGACTGTTAATCTTGAGATTTTTAAATTTTTAACCACTTTATGTTAATATGTAGATAAAAATGACTATTACAAGAAGTAATAAAATCATTCGTGTATAAGTAGATTGATGCATTAGAAAAAATTGAAAAGAATATAATGAAATTTTTATTTACAAAGTGATAATGAGTCGATAGCATGACAGAAAACATACGAAAATTCAAAGGAGAGCATTTAAAATTAAAAAAAATACATTATTCATCTAATAATTTTCCATATAATACTGCAATAATGTATAAAATTCGAAATATATATTATATGGATTTTCCAAGAGGAATCAATTTATTTAACATTTGTCTTATAAGATGTTTAGACTAAAAATAATAATAAACTTTATATATATAAAGAAAAGTAAATAAACTTTTATTTCTGATTTAATTATAGTATCGACAAACTAATGCTTGTAACTAGATATTTATACATTATTTGAAAATTTAATTTTTTTCCTACATTAAAATTTCAATTCCGTGATCGAATATATTAAATTTGTTAAATTATTTACTTATACTTATATATAACTTATAGAATATGTATTATAAATATAACAGATATATTTATTACAATTGTCCATGGAACTTTAAACTAATTATTAAGTGATATTAGCTATAAATAATTAATCTCCCTTTCGAAATAATTTTAATAAATTAGAAATAAGAGAAAAAAATGTAAGTATCATAAAGTCAATACAGCAAAGATTTTATTAGTCATAATTTAAAACATTTAATATTCATTATTTTATGGCTACGTACAAAACTACATTCGTTCAGCACAAATATTACCACATACGCAAAAAAGATGAAATACGTATTGTCTTTAACTTATTTAATGATGCTCTTCGTGCGAATTTGCCTTTGCCTCTTTTTCTCTCTTATGTTACTTTCCGAAGGAACTTTTACCGGTTATTAGCGATAAGCAGATTTTTCCAGTAAATTCTAGGTTATGGGATGCATAGATTTCTAAGCGTTATATATGCGTGTGTGTGTGTGCGCGCGCGCGCGGATATGTGCGACTGTAATTATGTATTGAAGGATGACTAGAGAAATTTTTGCATATCTAAACGCTTGAAAATGAAGAATTTCAAATAATTATAAATAATATTTTTTTTTTATATATTTTACTTTTTTCATTTAAAAGCTTATGATCCGTGCTCGAGTCGAGGAATTTGCCTGATGATATATACCAGTGATGTGAACCATTAGTAAATAAATGAAAATGAAGCATCGACATTCACTAAATACTATATGATATGAAATCCTACATTATTTTCGACTTAAGTTTAATATTATTCATAATTATTCTTCATAATATTATTCATACAATTGCCATTAATAAATATATAAGAATATATATAAGAAACTGTAGAATTTAGTGTTATTCTTCTTTATTACTATATTTATTATTGTAAATAAATTATTACACTATATTATTATACTTTATATCATTATTTAATAATGACAATAGAATATTTTGTTAATATTTTATGTTAATATTTATTATTTCAAATATTCATTTTGAAAATAGTTTACGCAATTTGACTTTAAATAATAATATTTTTAATTCTAAAATTTTGAACTCTACAATAATAAATTATCCTTCATTAAATAGAATAACAGCAGTCACTTATATAAATTATTGTGAAAGTTGTATACATATTAATAAAAGCAAATATTTTATTTGAAGAAATTGCTTTTTCATGCATCTAACGATATGATTACAGCAGAACATCATTATGTCAATCAATCAAACTAGCCTTGATCTTCGAAATCCACATTAATTCTACTCTTCACACTCGTAAGAATTGTGTATTTAGACCACAAGATACATTCGAATCGGCAATCTGTGTGTTTGGAGTTATTCGTTAGGTTATTTGTCTGCAATTTCTGTTATCGGCACTATTCTTCGCCCCCTCCCTCAGGCCTCTTCCCCACCCCCCTCTCTCTCTCTCTCTTCTTTTTTTAACAATTCAACAAATTTTTGATATATTATATGTGATTTTATTGGATATATTAAAATGATTTACATTGTATTTATTTGAATTAATTTTCGTTATTTCATGAAATGTACCTTTTTACTAAATAAACATTGATGGAAATAGTTACTTAATGGGCAATTTAAATTAAAATATTCTAACAAAAAACATTTCTTAATGTTTTGTACATATAATATCGTATAATATCTTAATGCAAAAGTTTACTTTTACCAAAGACTTTGAAAGCTTGTTTACATATGCCACCTTCATTTTGTTATGCATCAAATTATATCTTATGCTTGCTTAATAATACATCGTCATATATGTAAAAAAAAAAAGAAAAGACAAATTGAAATATGATATTTCCTATTGAAACATCATGAAAACGAAAGGACTTTATAACAAATGGAAGTAATACACATAAAACTAATGTATATCATTTAATAATGCGATGATATATGTATTCAATATTCAAGTACTTCTTAAAATCTACATATGAAGATACAGAGTAAAGCAGTATAATATTATTTTTCTTTTGATTCGTTTTATAAGAGTTTAGAACAGTTCAATTTTTTCAATGCTTTGTTAATTCTGTCAAGTACGCGCGCTATTATGTTAAACTTCCTCTATTAGTCTTAATAAACGAATTGTTAACAAACATAACGATAGATCGATAATAATTGGAGTGGCTTGGAAAGAAAAAGGAAAAGGCAACCTGTATTTGCAGGAGATAATTAACGCGGCCGGTAACAGTGAGAATTATTAATCAAAATTGTTCTCACGCCTCTCCGCGAGCGAGCACTTGTTCAACGAACAGAAAACATCAAATGCCATGCCATGCATTACCATAAAATTGCCAACTCTAACCTCAAAGCCAACTCTAACATGTACCTCCTCGCTCATCTCCCACCTCCACTCTCCCATCATATCATATATATGCATATAGATGTGCGTATGCGTGTGTGTGTACGTGTGTGTGTGTCCAGGCAGAAACTATACAGCTGGCGGTGCAATCAATGGCAAATACAAAACTTTTGCATTAGGAGCTCGGCGTATCCGAAGATGCGTGACCGAGCCGCGGGACTCGGAGAAGCGTCCCGGAAGCAATTGGATAGAAAGCATCGGCTTATAGTTCCTAGGCCCCCCCATTCATGCTCGATGGCGTTACATGATAGCAGATGCTATTTCAGTCTGGCCGATAACTCGTTGGCCGATGAGTTGCATCCCACTGGAGTGTGGAAAACCCTGTGCACTGGTGGCCTACCTTTTGAAGCGGCGCGCTTTCTATGAAAAACGCAAGCGATAGTGTTGAGGAGGATGATGCGGTGCTGCTTAGAGTGAAAAGTAATTTTTCCGTCTGCAATGTCAGGCTCGGTCAGTATGCGACTTGCGGGGCCATCTAACTTATGGGTGGAGGTGATTTTTTGATGGATTAGTCGGGCGTGTTGATGAGTATTGTATGTAGCATTGTATATATAGTATATATAGTATATATTGTATATGTAGTATATGTTGTATATGTAGTATGATGTAGCATTGGGATATGCGATCACGTATTACGGATACTTTTTCCAATGTAAATGAGAGAAGGAGAGATGTGCTTAGTGGATCGCCTGAAACACGTTACATTAAAATTTTTCACGTGCTTACGGGTGAAATAATTTGCGGAATAAGCGTTTTCTTGTTCAATATCAATTATAATTGATGATCATTGGGTGTTTGTTTTTAAGCAGATGCGTGGCCTATAATTGAATACTTGTAATATTTCAAAGTAACACGGAGCCAATGTCGATCATAAGTTTGAACTTTTATTTCGTTGGATGGATTCGAAAGTCATTGAAATTAAATAATGAGAGATTTGTTCGTTGTTTAAGGGGCCAGTAGTTCGAGATCGCCCTTTCTCTAATCGCGTTTATTGTATTTAGTCGCTTGAATTGAAAAATGGGTTTCTAATGCGATCGAGCCGATTAGAAGGAAGGAATTGATGATAATATTAGAGTGCAAAAATTTTTGCTTTTCCGAATTTTAATCACTTCATTGTCATTAAGTCCCTGACTTTCGCTAAATTGGCTAAAAAAGAGAAAAACATCTCAAGTGCACCAATTAAATAAATAATCATCACTTCTCATAATGATTCTCATAATGATCGTCTTAAATTTGTATTTAAATATTGTAGATTATAAATAGGAACCTTGTCATTAAGCCTGCAAACAATATGGAAGGACATAATTAGATGAGTTGAGAGAAATGAGGTTAAAAAATCTTTATATCTATACGTCTTTATCTATATTGACAAGGACAGAACTATATACTTAATTTTTTTTCTTTGACATTCAGTTGAAATATTGGACACAAAAACCCGTAATTGCTTTTGTAAAGTGGATCGAAAAGCCAGATTTAATTTTCTTTTTATAAAGCTACACAAATAACAGTTAAGATATGAAGAAAAAAAACCACTATGTTAATTATTTTTACGCGTTAAAACAATATTACAAATTCCACATTTTATAATCTAATGTTAATAAATAGTAAGATAACTAACACACTGGTTTACATTATCAATTCATAAACGTATAAAAGTTCCTTGAATAAATGTAAACTATGAATTTGACAAATTCTACATTTTATTTTTAAATTAATTTCATCGTTACACTATAAAACGAGAAATATTTCGAGAAAATTATATCCACTATATATTCATAAAATGATAAATATTCAAAACACACGTACATCCGCATACATTTGTATGCATAAGGATTTTGCAGCAATTACAAGCGACCAACTGACCTTAGGCCAAATACATAGCTGTAGATGGACAATTAAACAATTAATTAAGCTGCTAATGTATTTCGTGTAAAGGGACAGAGTGGCTTCGATACTTACGAATGCTCTCTAAGAACTTACATATCCAAATTAAAAACACATTGCTGAAAACAATATTTTAATTGTCAAAACACCGACGATAGTAATAAGTGAGTCACGTATATTATTCAAATAACAATTAACTAGCCACCAATTTTTTCAAATAGTCCTTGTATTCCGCTAATTGTTCTTACCGAGTTGCACAGTCTCATATAAATGTCGATTCTATTACTTTCGGCATAAAAAGTTATAAGAAGCTTTTTACATAATGCTGAATTACTTCCCAATAAAAATATAATTTATATGTAATTTTGCATATAATTTTTCATAAAATTTGTGTATTTAATAAAATCTAATTTAACGAAAATTTGTTACATATAATACAAGCCTTACATACCAATAAAAACATTCTTTTATCAATGGTTTATACTAATTAAACAATTATTAAATAATAACATAGGAATCAGTATAACTAATTTTATAAAATCTTTGTACGTATAATTTATTTATTTATTTAATAATCAATCATGTTATGTGAGAATTTGAGAATTTTTCGTGCTTATACGTAGAATGCTTTATCTTAATTTATGATTCGTTAAATAATTCCACGTGAGTATAGTATCAGTCACTATAATAAAATATACTATTAATTAAGTACCATGAATTTTGTTCATATGACTGAATTAAAAAAGTTGATTTAATGTTCTTTTAGCTTATAGAGAAATTTCTAATGTCAGTGAAAATAAGACGGTAAAATAATAAAGCTTTAATGAAAAATAACCAGACGTTATTTAAAATATTAGTAATATCTTAGCTTCTATTTTATTTGCTATATAAACTTTAAGTAAATAAAATATTTTTCTGCAAGCGTAATTTGAGTTCAAATCTGTTTAACACGTACAAGTGCAATTAAAAATTAAATTTATAATAATAATAAATATTAAACGAGTATATAGTTGAATTAGAACAATTCCCGAGTAGTTCAATAAATTATTCCGTTAATTCTTTAATTTTTTCGAAAAAGCACTTGAAAGTTTATTTATTTTACGGGCATAGTTTAGTCAAGAATTTCCATATTTAGTAAATTTTTTCGTATTATTTAACGTAATATATAATATGTATTAAATGTGTATAAGTGTGCGTTTGTTTTTCTGTACTCGTGTGTGTTTACTTTTGTGTTTAGCACTTTACTCTTTTACTTTTTTTTATTCCAATACATATGTTTGTGTTTGTTTTTACGTACTAATGTACTTTTACTTTTGTGTTTAGCGTGCACGCGTACATGTGTATGCACACACGTGTGTATTGAATGACAAAACAAAAAAATCTAGCAAATATGAAAATTCTGTACATGCGAATATTCATATAAATGTATAGATATTTCTTATAAGGAAAAATATTCAACAATAATGAATAAATTTTATAGATAATGCTATGGAAACATTCAAAATTCATGAAAAAAAATTGGCATATACGTACATACGTGTATGTATTTATCTATCCTTAAATATCGTATATTTTTCCACTAAAGCTTACGTAGTCGATTATATGCCTTATAAATGAAATCTTAATTATGATTTCTTTAATTTACAGAGCGAATTATCGAGACGAATTTTTAATTGAAAGAGACACTGGATATCGCAGGAGCATTCCTCGTTCTCTCTATCGCTGGCGCCGAGATCTGAAAGTGTAATTACAAAAGTGAAGTTCATACTTTTCTCAAGTAAATAAACGAATTGGGGATACGACTTGGGCGGGAGTTGGAGTTATCTTCTACTATGAGAAGCAGTGCACGGGGATGTCCTGATCTGGTATAATAATCTGGGGCAGTGCTACTTATAGAAAGGCTTCGAGAAAAAGATGAGGAACTTTTACCTGACCGCGGGAGAGAAGCAGAACCTCAGACATCAGGTCGCCAAGTGAATACGAAATCCAAATGAGGACATACAGGCCGATCGAATGACCCTCCGTGCGTTAGTTAGTCCGTTGGCGTGAAAAATGAAAAAGCCGAAATCATTTATTGCATAGTATAAAGACACATTGAAGATGCTTTGCCAAGTCTGATTGTCCCACGGCAGCAGGAACAACAGGACCTTTCTTGTACTCAGGACCAACCTAAATTGGTTGTACCGTGGCTGTCCAATAAGCTTGATAAACTATACGATGGCGAACATCTTGAGGTAACAATTAATTAATTCGGGCAATTAATCATCGAGAAAGATAAGTTTACAGCCACTTGTCACCTGATAGAAGAAACTACACTACCAGGTGTTACTGAATTATGCAATTATAATTAAAATAAACAAAACAAAGAGACTTGGGAGGTATAATGTCGAGAAAAACCAAATACCTCAGGTGGCCAATGAGCGTAGCTAGGTTAATTAAGTACAAGTACTAGTCCTAAAACTAGTAATACACGACGTGAGCAATTATCGTGTCATGTAAATGTCGAATGGAGAAACAGCCTCTTGAAATTACCCCTGAGGATAGTAGTGAAGCGGGAAACGGGTAGTGAAGGTTGAGTGTGGTGGTGCCTGGCGACTAAACCAGATTATCGAGGATAAACTTTCTGGCGATGACATCACGAGCAGTGTCGCATCCTATAACGGTCAGGGAACAAAGGAGGCCTTGATGTAAAGTTACAATAAATGAATAGAATATGTAAAATAATGTCTGGGCTTACGGGGCTCTCTCCTCAGATGGGAATGAGCGTACTCGAAGATAGAGCTCCTTTATAATCGAGGCACGCGATGATCTCTGACGAAGCAAGAATTGCAACAATAATGTTCAAAGTTGAAGCAGAAGATTGATGAATATTTTAGATTGTTCTTGACTTGGAAAAGCAAAAATAATAGAACAGCTACCACAAGGCTCGTTGTCATAGTTCACACTCGAACCGACGATCACCTACATTTATTATGACCTTCATTGTAGTTATCAGTTGCCGCGCATCAATTGAGCGGAGAGACCAGGCAATTTATCGAATTTATCATTCGAGCAAAATATAGACTTTGTTGGCCCTAGGATCTTTTCAAATATCCAAGCACGATTTTTCTCGACTGCGTCAATTATCTGAACGTCAATCGAGTTTATTGCAAGTGGTTTGAAAAAAGTTAGTCATTTGGTTACTGTGACATTCAAAAGCCATAAAGTCACATAAACATGAACATTGTATTTAAATATATAAATGCGTACAGAATTCCTAAATTAAATTAAGGTTGAATTTTGATAATTAATAAATTTAAACGTTATGGTCGAAAGTATCAAACAATAAAAATAGAAATAAACCGTTAATGAAAATGCAAATGATAAAGTAGTAATAAGTGAGCCTTTATGATCGTGCATTTACATACTTCTTGAACGATAACATTATTTTTGCGTATAAGCTTGAGGAAATAGTTGATGAGAAAGAAACTTGGAAAATGACCGCGATCCTTTAAACCTGGGAAGCCACAGATATGCCTATTCTCTGCTTATTAAGGATAAAATAATAAAAATCCAAAAAGTAAAGAATAGAGAGAGAGAGAGAGAGAGAATTAGAAAAAGTAGCTGCGAATTATGTAATAAATGAAAGTTTGAAATTGCTGAACTGTTTGCATACTAAATGAAGATAAATGTGAGGAGAATATGCGTATAAAAGAAAAAATGGAAAAATAGTAGAATTGGTCAGAAAGATTATTGCGTGCACGCGAATAACACAATTTGAATATTAAATTTATTTAAATTGTACATCATTTATCACATTCATATGCACATCAAACATCCAGGCTTTTAACAAACATCGTTCTTGTATGTAAAAAAGGGATGGATAACATGTCCCATTAAAAGAAAGTATCTAGTTTTTCAGGATGAACGTTGAGACGAGTGATGTGTTATCACTGACTAAAATATAATTCAGCTCACACCTGGCTATATGAGTACATTAGTGGTAGTGCTTGGAAATCCATGGAACTATAGAAACGGAATTATTTCGAATTTCATTCGAACTATTGACGACAGAATATTTCATCGATATCCGAATAAATTACATATGCATATACTCGTCAATACAACAACAACAAATTTATTATAAAACTCTGGTTTCTTATAAGAACTTTTTACCGACACTTAATAGATATGAAATTATACTACCCTTTCGATAACGTTGCGTCGACATATTTATTTCTCTAATTAGCGATATAGTTTGGATTATATATTATAAGTGTATTATAATATGCTTTCCTTTCACTTTCAATTTTTCAATAACTTTTAGAATATTACATGAAAGTTTATTTAAAATATGTTGTCGTCATATTTATTGTATTATATTTTAATTTTTCACTAAATTGACTACATCTACTTTATTATTTTGACTTTCTATTTTTCCTTTTTCATTTCTTCCTGTTTTATTTCATTTACTTTGCTCTATCAATTTTTTCTCTTTAATATTGAATTGTATGCATCCGCCAATTTATTTCTTAACAATTGGGACATTTATCATCTCATAATGAACTCTATCATAACGTTAATTATCTAACAATATTTGCAGTATTATAATTTAAAATGGAATTATTCAATAGCTCATACTTAAAAATTAATATATAATTATCATAGAGAGAGAGAGAGAAATAAATTTTACAACTAAATTAAAGTATTAATACATATTGTGAAAATACATATGACAAGTTGATTAATGAGTTTCAAAGCCGCCTTTGCTGTTACAAGTGCAATTAATAAATGTAATATAAAATATATATATATATAAATAAAAAATGCAGCGAAAATTAAATCGCTTAAATTTCATAGCTACGCAAATAGTGAGATGAAAGAGTAATTTTATGATTTGTAATAACCTGGATTTAATAATTATCATCTCGTTATTTATACGACCTTTAATAACGAATGAATGGAACTATCTATGGGAAGTTAGCGGTTGCCTCGCAATTGTCTGAAAAGTAGCAGATATCTTCAAGACAAGTAATCAGATTAAGGAAATAAGAGCTACTTTTAAATAAAAAATAATAACTCTTATATTCAAGTGTAATGCTCGTACGTGGCATGGAGAATGAGAGATAAGAAAATAAAATGTACAGGATGAGAGAAAATTTCTTAAAATATTCAGTTATAAGAATAAACAGTTTTAATTGTTTGGTACTACAATTTACTTCTTAGTAATTCAATTTCTACTTTTTTTTTTTTTTCATATAAAATTAAATATTTTCTCAATTTATACAAGATTTACTATAAGATTGCGATATACTTAATATACTGAGAAATATAACAATCTATTCTAATTTAAAAATAATCTTAAAGTATACTTTATTTTTCATGTAATTAAATAATGAAGCATGTTTCGTTTAAAAACAAAAATTTTATGTGACAGAAATATATATGCTTATTAATTTTAATTTAATAATTTATAATAAGAAATTATAATATTCAATTAAAAATATAGTAATTCATTAAACTGCTGTTTATAGACAAGAATTAAGAGATTTCTTATATTTCTTAATGAATAATATAACTTATTGTTGATTTCATGAAAAGTAATGTAATAAAAGAGACAAGTGACGCAAAATGTGTTTAAATAAAAAACAATTTGTCTATAAGTAATAAGTCAACTTATGTATCAATCAAAACTGCTGCTATGAAAATTTAGAAAACTATTAAACTATTAAAAAAAGAAAACTATAGAAAGTTTACTATGATTATCAAAGATTATTTTTATTTTATAGCGATTAAAAAATTAACTTAAGAAAAATAATTAATATAAAAATTAAATGAAAATAATTATACAAAAAAAATATGTATATACAAAATAAATGAGTCCAATAGATTAGTTTTTTTTTAAAATGTAATTAAAATTCTTAATTTATAATTATTTTAAATAAATAAATTAAGTGATCAATGTTCTATAATGATTTTTTTGTCAATTTATTTACCCTATCTTATACAGATTAGATATTACAATAGAATAATGTTAAATGTAATATATTAGAATAATTTATTATAATCGAGAATCAAGTTAAGACGGATATCTTATAAAATAATTTTGCATCTTCGCAATTTGAAATTACATTTTCATATAAATTCTTTCTCCTTGAATTCTGCTTTAGCTTATATAGCAACGTAGCACTTTGTTTATGCTTCTTTAAACTTGATTGAACGAACAATTAAATTTAAATTGACTTTGTTTTGAACGATACAGAATTACTTAATGGAATATAATTTGAAATAGAATATAACATAATATAGTTAGTGGTTAATAATTTTTTATCTTATAATGCATTCTTATATTAATATGATTCTTATATTTTTATTATTTTTACTTATATTAATATTTATTAATCTTAAAGAATATGTGCGCAGCGGAGAAATTTGGATTTATTGTCCGAAATTATAGATATGCAAATTTATCCAGAAACGTAAGTTATGTGAAATAGTAAAAATATTTTTGTTTATTATGATACTTATATCTATACATTGAAATATACTTTTTATTACAAGAAAATTTAAAATGTATATGATTTTCTCCAATACCATATTGCGTATAAACTTAAAGACAATTATATAAGGCAAAATTATTAAAATTCTAATTGAAATATAATTTTTTAATAACAAATTAACATATATATTTTTACCCAATTTAATATAATTTGTATCTCATAAAATCACGGCCTAAAAATTACTAATGAAGATATTAAGTGTAAGATACAACTTCAATTTAAATAAAACTAAATACTTAAATGAACATTAAATAAATATTAAGTAAATAGAAAAATGGATGAGATAATGATACAATAAAATAAGTGCAAATAATAATAATAAGTATAAGCTATCTGAATAAGTCAAAATATAAATAATAATGAATCAAGTACTTCAGAAACAAGATAATTAGTGTGATAAATAATAGAATATATGTTTTTTAAAATTAATATTAATTTTATAATATTATTAGAATATAAAAATATTTACTATACTTGTATAATAATTTCTCTCTCAACATTTTTATGATCTACTGATTAGGAATAATGTCATATATTTAAATTATATTAAATATTATTAATAATCATGAAATTTTTAACAATAAATTATATTTATATTTATATCTCATACCAGATCGAGTGATTTTTTTGAAAAATTCCAGTAATCTATTGGGTTATTCATTTACTAGAAACTCATAAAAGGGAAAGTATTGTTTTACCATATTGATCTACGTTGATCTAAATTACGAAATAATAAATTAGATGTGTAAGGGGGGGAGGAGGGGTGTAAGAGCTATTTTTATGTAGTTTAATTTCATTTGAATTAGCTTTGAATATTTATTTGTATAAAGTAGTAAGGACAGGAGACTGTTGTGAAAATAGTTTGAGCAATGTTTATTTAGATGCTCGTAAGTAATCTTATTATTTTGTCTATTTAATCTATTGAATTTATCTCGTTTTTTTTTCAGTTAGTGCACAAATTCATAATTAATCGTGAATATTATATAAAATTGAGAAAAAGATCGACTTACGAAAGTTGTGATTATCAGTCATCCATAAAAAGTACAACCATTCATAAATATTAGAAATCCATGATATTTAATCTCACAATAAGATCATGACAAATAACAGAAAAAAGATCTAATGAATGAAGAAGATACATGTTTCGAGGTCAACTCGAGTGTTGACCGCTTGACCCGGTTTGCTGAACACGTAGTTTGACCTATCGACCTCTTCATAATCTGTCACTCCGATTATCTTATTTGCGATTAATTGGAATAATTATTGGATACCTAATAAATCGTCGAAAATTTCTGATTATTCTAGAGTAATCTTCCTTCCCTCATTTTCACTTGGAATTAAAATACAAAAATTAGTGAAGCTAATTTCTTGGTAAATTTCTCTCCTTTATTTATTGATATTAGTAGGCTGTATTTGATTATTATATTTTGGCATACCTTATGAAAAATAATGTAATAAATACTTATTCAATAATATTTTATATTTCTTACATAATGAAATTCATAAAATAAGAAATTATCAATTATTTTTTAATATATACTTTGATTGACAAATAAAGTATATCCACGATCTTCAATTAAATGCCTTTGACTTTATTCGTATTAATAAATGAAAATTTCTCGTTAATATTAAAGGCTCGTTACATTATTAAAATGCAAGAACGAAAAGAATTTCAAATTATGGATAAACAAAAATGAATACGAAGCGTGTTAATTGTCGTAAAAAAACATTAGAGCAATTAATTTCTAATAAAAAAATAATCTACAACCATTAGTGTCAAAGTAATCATAATGAAAGTATTGGAGTATTAATTTCTAGATATTTACAAGTTTTTTTTTTGTACTTAATCTCGATTAATAAATTATTTACGGTGTAATTGAACTGCTTGTATGAGTAATCGGTAATTTATAACGATTATTTTTCCATACGTCAAACTAATTTGTTATACAATATATTTAAGGAAATTAATGAATTGAAAAGAAGTGATGTGTTAAGAGTTTAAATTTATCAATTGATAATTGCACACGAACATTGCAAATATCTTATTTACGGTTAAAAAAAGGATAATAATATTATTATTTTTATAAGAACCAATTAAGCAAATATCTAATAATTTCACATTAATATGTATTAAAGTCTTTTAATATTAATACTACGTAATTTAGAAAAAGGATAGAGTGAAAATATGTAGTTTAGTAGCAAATAATTTACTTAATATACTATTCTTCTTTTTTCGACTAAAATTGTAATAAATAGCATAAATTTTAGAGAAAAAAAATATATTCATATAATTAGTTTACTAAAAAAATAATGCACCTAGAATAAAGAATTGATTTTTATACGTGCAATTGCATATTAAAAAAGATAATGAAGCAAAAGGTAAACATTCGATGTATAATACAATGCCAATTGGATGCATTATATATATATATATATTTATATATAATTAGAATATAATTAATATAAGAAATTTAATATCTTATTCACAATACAGTTTCTGCTTTATTCTATTTCTAAGAAGCCTTGAAAGCCATAGCATATAAAAAGAGAAAAGATTTCTCTTCTGAATCATATACGCTAGTTTATCAAATCCCTTATAAAAACGATCTGAAATTGTAGCTTCATTTTATTATTCTTAGAAAGCACCCAATGGCTCTTGTCTTTTATTATTCGATATTAAGCATAGTAGAGCATATACAGATATCTTTGGCAAAAAAGTAAAAGCCAATCTTGGAATTAGAAAAATATAAAATATAGGTCTTCCATCTTCGGTTCTTCATTTCTATAATATGGTCTTTCCACTATTTGTTCCTTGTTTACTTGTTAATTTAAGGAAAATACAATCATAATAAGGAGGAAACAAAATGACCAATTAAATGAAAAATTTCATTATATATAGTAAATATATTTATTAATTTTAGTGTTTATGGTAAAAAATGCGAAAAAGTGAGTTTTCCAATCATTCAATGTTTGTAGAGATATATTTCACTTATTTATTATCTATTATTTAAATGCGAATTTATTAATTTGCGAAGAAAATTGTGCGGGAAACCAATTCAGGCAATTGTGAGGATAAGTTTTTGCAATAATCTGTCTTTTATGCCTTTAAAGTAATGTTTGAACGTACATGAACTACAGGTTTAACATTCCAGATATATGTTAATATAATATGTTAATATATAGTTGATAATAACAGTTATATTTTTTAATATTACTTTTTAACTAGTGCATAAAATAAGTGTAAAGTAAAAAATTAATTATGGAAATGTATAGCAATAAATACCTTATTCATACTCGTAAAATTAAATATAAAATTATAATTAAAGCGACATTACAAGTCTATTTATATACGAATAATATATATATATATATATATATATATATTAAATGCTACCAATAATCAGATTCTGATTTTATGAACTTTTCATCTACTTCGTAATAATTCAATTATAAACTAATTGATCCATTATATTCAATCAAATTTTATAATCTGAACTGTAATTCAAAATTTTCAACCGAAATTATCATTATTATAAATGAATATGTAATACTATTATCATTATTATAAATGAATATGTAATACTACTCTACTTTAATATTTTATCATTATAATTCCAAAGTATGTTTTAAATATTTTACAGACTTAAATATGTTCAATGAAGTTTGTTGGTTCAAATAATCAATTGCAAATTCAAAAAAAATAATTATATCCTTTGCAAAATTTATTCAAGATTTTTGAAAATTGTTTATCATCAGATACAAAATTATCCTACAACGATTCTATATTCACACTTGCGAAACAAGCTTCTTATAAAGTTCTTTACACTAGCTTAAATTTATCAGTAAATTTAAGCAAAATTGAATTTCGAGTTATTTTAAATCACCAATACTTACGTCCATCTATTTAATTAGCTCTATTCGACCAATGAACTGACGAATCGTGACGATCTATTGATTATTCATAATGCGAATCTATTAGCGAGAGCCGAAATAAGTTTGATATTGAGTGGCATAAGGAAGGCAAATGCCATCACAAACGATTTTTGCTTTAGAGGACCAACCAGTGCCGGGGACAGATGTTAACCGACCAAGTGAAACACGAAAAGCAGAATTGCAATCGATGGCGAAGAAAGCAGTGTCTTATCTGTTGGTCGTTATGGGCAAAAGCATCGGCCGAGTAAGAAAGTCCGATGTAAAAATTGATATTACAGCTGCAAAAATTGCTTTCTACGCGAGGAGAGAGAGAGGAAAATAAAACGAGTGTTGCCATTACACGCAGCATTACCATTTGTAATCAGAACACGGGGCAGAATTGATTAAGGAACTTTCGTTTTTCCACGATCTATACAAGTATTTTAAAAATCATCAAACTAAGAATTAATTAACAATATAATAAGAATTTTAGCATAAATTTTCAAATCAAATGAGGAGATTGTTTTTAAAAACAATACTTTATATAATGTAAAATCTATTTTTCATATTAAAAGAATTGTTATAGTAATCATTTATATTTTACATAATGTAGTGGAGATATTTGATTTGACATTACGTGTACGAAATAAATAATTCTACTCTTATTAACAATAATTGTTTCTTACAGAAGGGACAAATTAAACATAATTTATGCTCCTTCGTTGAAAAAAAAATGTATATTAATGTAAGAGATCGAAATATCATTTACAGGGAGTTGGAATTTCGTTATTATGATAATTTTTAAGAAATATCACATATATAAAAAGCTATAATAGTAAATAGAAGTAATTTTTTTATTCCATTTAATCTTGGTTTTTTTTCACTCAAGTTACCATCAAGTTTTATATTGTTATACTAATTTTCATATATTAATTGGGGCAATTTGATAATATTTTATAATCTCATTATATTTATTTCACTTGCGTAACAAAGAAACAATTTGTAAAATGCACTTCTTTATAATATCAATTATTATTACAATTAAGAATTCAAACAATTATTTAATTTTTAATAATTTTCGTACACAATATGCTATTAATTCCAGAATATTATTATTCCAAATGTTATTTCCGAAATTAGTTGCGAATTTCTAGACTGCGCGGAGCATTAATACCATATTTAACTTATAAATTAAATTAAACTAATTCATATTAGATTAATAATGATTATCAACTTTACAATGATATTATTAATTTTCAAATAGATGGTAATGGAGTTCATAACGTAAGAGAAACATATTTTAAAACATATTTTACGTAGCGTTAAATTACATTTGATTTAAGCATATACCGAAGCATTTATAAAATATTTTCCATTAACAATTCACAATATATATACTAAGTATTCTAAGAGTATGCGTATTTTATTTTGATTGTAAAAAGATAATTTCAGCAATTGAATGAGTGGATTGTTTAATTTTATGTTAAAACTATTCAGGAATTGATCTGACAAGGATGAATTTATATTTAGTGAGAATTTATGAATGTTTTGACTCGCAGTCAATATAATCATTTAAGGAATAAATTTTCATCCATACCTAATTTATTATTAATGTTTCGATTTGAGAATAATTCTTCAGATCCTTAAACATTTAAATTTTTTAGAGGTTCGTGTATAATTTTATTACAGATTGATTAAATTTCCTTTACAAGACTTTGTTATAGATAATTCAAACAAAAATGTATTCAAATACAAAAATCATTTTTTCAATTAAAAATTATACATATAGATAACAAATGTAATATTTTGTTATTAATTTGGAGGAGGTAAATAATTTTTTAAACTGTTTTAAGTAATTTTTTATTCAACATGTACGTAATAAATTTTCTTATCAGCTGTTAATAATCAATTTGAATTATTGAATAATAACACTAAATTAATAAAATAATGCGTGAAAATCTTCTTATTTAGGTTGCTTACAAAATTTCAATTACACTCGAACTAATTCTCAACGTATGCTCTGAAAAAAATCTTAATTCTCCAAGTTTAATATTTGCTCGCCTTATTAGTTCGATTAATACTTATTAATTAGTTTTGAATAAAATCCATCAAAGCAATAATAACGTGGCTTAATGAACAAGAAAAATATAGCATTGAATGTTCAAACTATAAAATCTAAAATAACTGACCGTTAATGTATGATTGATATGATATTCATTGAACTATTCTTTAATAATTGAGTTTTCCCATGCACTCTGCTTTGCCGCAATACTAATAATTCGACTGAGCACTCGCTCAAAGATTATATTTTTATTGCTTTAAAGTTAAAGCGTAGAATTCTTTACGAAATTAATACGAGGGACTTTAAAAAAAAAAAGTCCCTATTGTCCAATTGTCTGGAGGTATTTTTACCGAGAATGTATTATCCGTGTAAGGACGGTGATTAATACTTTATGCCATTAAATCCAAATTAACGAAAGTAAGTGCAATTGCTAGGAAAGCCGGCGGCTGCCTCACAATACCACGAACCTCGTCCTGTCAAACGAATAAGGAGCGACGGACTTGCCCGGCCACATATCGGTCCTTACGCGCGCGCGTGTGTGTGTGTCCACAGATGAGGCCGTTGGTAAGCTGCGCACGCAAATTAGAGAAAATGAGCGAATGTGTGCTCGTACACTGGGTCCGGTGTATAAAATAATACGCGCGTGTCTCCGCTTAATCCTGCCTTGGCATTTTACTCGAAACCAGTCGACGGCGAGTGAAATTTCGTGTGGTCCAGCAGACACGTTTCTCGCCTCGTCCTTTCTACCATTACTGTCCTCCTTTTTTTCGCCCGTTCACGTACTTTTTACATACTCGAGGCTAAAGGTACGGCGCGCGATTGATATTCGATGAGCATTCGGCTGCTTTAATGTGAGACGAGTATCAGTTTTGAATTTCTTCGTGGCAAGATAATCTCAATACAGTGACTACAGTGACTCGTCACATTCCATTTATTGCAATTGTGTAAATATCGCTCGGATTTGATCCTCTAATGCAGCTCTATTCACGCGCAGGCTTAGCCATCTCGAGGGACTCGAGAATCTCAAAAGCTACGTTTTACAGTCCCAAAAAGGCAGATAGATGTCTCATTACTAGAAACTTGAACGCTCACTTAGAGTACGAATTGCCTGATAGAGTTTGCTGCTGAATTTTGCTCTCTTCGCTTCTCTACGAAGAGTGGTGGACAGAATCTTTTGTGGTGGGAAGGTGAAATGAAACAAGCTTAGCAAAGACTTTTTGTAACAAAGTGTATTTGAACACCCAATTATTTAGAGGTATATAAAGTTTGACATTGTGGACAAAGGTAACGAACGACTAGCCTCTCGGTTTGATTTATCAAATCCACTAAATCTCGTGTGCAAGTGAATATTTAAAAGAAAACGAACAAAAAAAAAGAAAAACATTCGAATTACTACTTGACGTCGTCAGATTCGATAATGAATGCGGGGATGCATTGAAGGCAAATTCTTTTGAATATATTATTATGATCGGATAATTATATACGACAACTATGATTATTACCATAAGCTAGGCGGATAATGTACGAGCGATCGTTATAAATATGTACATTAATAAACGGTACGGCGCTCGACCTTCGGCTGATAAATAATAATAAAAAATAATATTAATGATAAGAATAAATATTTTCACTCTCTTCGTTGCGGATCTTTTACTAGTTCTTCATCTTGGTACTTGGATTACCACTCAATCAATACCGCGGATTACCGTTAATCTCTCTCTCTCTCTTCCAATAAAACTGATACTGATCTGACACAATTGTATGATAATGTAGGTGATATCGTGCTTTTTGTAATTAAATAAAGCATTCGACAAACATTTGATATATATTAATATTAGCAAGCTATCAATGTAATAGAAAGTAATATTAATAGATAGGCAGTCTGTGCGTATGTGTGCGCCTGACAGGGATGACTACAATGAATTTAGAATGTTCGTTAATTAGCTAACGTTGTGAGGCTTCTGTAAAATAATCATCAAAATAATCATTATTTAACTACGTGCTCCACCAACAGTTCACGCAAGATCTCGAGAATTATTTATAAAATATGCTTACTATTTGCCGTGCGAAATCTAACGTATGAAATGCGAACTCTTTTTAAGAAAAAAAAAAAAAGTACAACCCTTATAACTATTCGAACAAATATTGGTTGAGAGACGAATAACATTATTCGTGTAATTACCGAGTCCTGTTGATCGATCTCACGAAAGCAGATAATTATTAATCTATAGGATGTTTTAGTCGTGTATCTTTGTTTGACGAACATACGAATTCTTTTTGAGCATTGCAATTTTTTTTTCCTATTCTCAATAAGGCCCTGTTCTATCTATCTATCTACATATATGTATATATATATATGTATATATATGTGTGTGTGTTGAATTTTTTTCAATCTCATGGCGATCAGTTTCATTTACCTATCCCGGTATTACACAAAGCTTAACCGATTTCCTCGTACCAAGATACCACCTTTTTTTTTTTCATCCTTTTTTTCTTTCTTTTTTTGTTGTTTTTTTTTTTTTTGCTTCTTTTGCTTGATTTCGCGAGAGAGAGAGAGGAGAGACGGGTTAGACAAATGCGTCGTGGTGCTCTCGCGCAAAGCCTCCTCCCAATTAATCTCTAGCGGCGATATCTGGCGAAAGCCTGGTTTTGGGCGGCGTGGGCCGAGTGAGTGTCGTCCCAGCTCGGGGAGCCATCGGATGCCCATCTGTTGGAGAGGCTGGGGGATGCCCATCCGCTGGAGGCGCTGCTGGCTGCTGCCCAATTGTTGTTGTAGCCGGTGCTGTCGTGAGCTTGGAAGCTCGATGTCTGGAGTCCGCCCTTGGAGGCCCAGAGTCCACGGAGGCCAATGAACGCGGAGATGGCAATGGAGACTAGGGAGGCGAGGATGGCCTTCTTAGCGATAAGAGCGAGAGCGAAGTAGGCGAGGGTCGCGAGTGCGCCCAGCTTTACTTTGGCCAGGAGCAGCAGAGGGAGGATCTTCTTCAGCATCTTCTTCTTGCCGCGTCCTGAAAAGTTTCAATTAACGTGTTGTAAATTGGCGCGTTAGGTGCACCGCAGTGTGCCATGAATAATAAATTCGCACTCCAAAGGCACTTTAAATAGTTTGGATAATACGAATATTTCCGCATGAATGAATATTTTTGAATGTCAAATTTATCGATATTTACGATCTGTTATTGGAATTTCAATTTCAGCTGTTTGATAATTTCTGATCATTGGCACACTTTTTCTCAACTTAGACGCGGCTTGTTTTCTGTTAAGCATTGGGATCAACGTGCTTTTACTGCATGCGCAGGTACGTATGCGCACGTGCATTCGAATGAGATAATGAAAATATTGAATAAACATGTTCAAATGTATGCATTTTGCTTAATTAGAGTTAAAATTTTGTTGATTATTCATTATTGTAAATTGGTATTTCAGTTGTTAATTTAAATGTGCGCAAATCTATTCATCGAATCACATTACAATATTAATAGAATAATTATAAATTCATTACACGTATTTTATAAAATTCCTTATGATAAAATCAATCATTTAAAGTATAAGAAATGAATGTATAATATTGAGATTTTAACTTTTATAAATTATGCAGCCCAATTGAATTTGAACAAATGTAATAATTTTGCTTCGATATATATATATTCGTATAATATTGTAAATTTATGGAGAAATTCTCAAGGACCATACAATATAATCGTATAATTTAATTAGTAAATCGTATACATTACTCCAGCAAATAAATAAGCAATAATATGCTCATTAATGCTAGGCGATGTGAGAAAGTTACCTTCGACAATTTCATCGGCAGCCTGTCTGACTTCCGTGGGAATTGATTCACTAATTGCACGTGCAGATTCACCAATTTTCTCAAAAGCTGGTGCGAAGTTAATCTACAAATATAAATTGTTAATGTTTAGATGAAATTCGCTTGATTTTTTATTTCCTTTATTTGATTAAATTTTACGCCTTAATTATTAAGCTTTAATTATATGAATAAAATGTGCTGTTAAATCTAATCGAGTGTCATTTGCCTTACATAACATACTTTCTTACAATTACATAGAACATTACAGCTTTATAAACTAAATACTTAAATGCTAAACTTAACTACTTATTGCATTTATTCGCTGTGACAATAATTCTTTAATTTACAAATATCTATAAATAATTCTATAATAATGGTATTTGTGCAATTAAATTTATATGTATATGAGCATGTGTGTATTTCAAGTGACGATTTCAACTTTTTGACAACCATAATGAGGCGGGACTTTGCAAAGTAAATATCTAATACATTGTACTTGTTGTAGCTTCTGTACTTTTCGTCAAAGTTAAATTAAAGATCATGCAAATTTTTGGCCAATGAAAGGGAAAAAGCACAACCTAATCAAATGCCACTGAATTCAAGTTAACACCACAAGTAGTAGATTTGACAATGAATCACAATCCACAGGAAACTGACCCTCAAACTACGCCCGTTGAAGAAGTCGGTGACCTCCTCGCCAACAAAGTTCTCCAATGCACTTTGCCTCTCTGTAATACTGGTCGCCTGATCGATCTCCTGCTCGTACATCAGATCCTTACCGCTCCTGGAGCTCCTGTCGGACTTGGACTTGATCAGGCTGATGCCGCTAACGAGATCGAAGCTGTCCCTCTCGAAAAACTCCTTGGCTTTCCTGAACAGGCTTTTTTGCACACATGATATGCTGTCCTGGCGGAAGCACTCGTCGATGGTCTGGGCGGATGCTGCAACAGCGAACGCGATTATGGCGACAAAGGCAAAGGACTTCATGGCTGGCGAGTTGGATGTGTCTCTTGTGCGGCGAAGATGAGGTGCGTATGTGTTTATCTTCTCGGACGAGCAAGCGACGAACGAGTCAGGCACGCAGGTGTAAGTCACTGACTATTTATACCGGCTCGAGGTGGGTTCGGTCGATAGAGCGAGAGAGAAACAATATACAGAATTTTCGAATGTGCTCTTTATCTTGGTATGGCTTGACCGCTGTCCCTCTCTTCCTTCTTTGTCTCTCATACGCACACTCTCCCTCACTCTCCCTCACTCTCCCTCTCTCTCCCCCTCTCTCTCTCTCTCTCTCTCTTTCTCTCTTTCCCTGTGTGTCCCCCTCACTCCTCTCTCTCTCTCTCTCTCTCTCTCTGTCTCTCTCTCTCTCTCTCTCTCTCTCTCTCTCTCTCTCTCTCTCTCTCTCTCTCTCTCTCTCTCTCTCTGTGTCCCCCTCACTCTCTCTCTCTGTGTGTTTCTCGTCCTCACTCTCTCCTCTCTACACATGTAGTGCAGCATTTTCCCCACTCACTGTAAGTAACCAATCCCTCCTTTTTCGGCACTTTTTCAAAAACAGCAAAAACTGGTTTTGTATTTAATAAAACCTTTTGATTGTTTTATTTTTTTCTAGTCGATTCCACATCTATAATTCTACCACATATTCCTTAAACAATGTAAGATTTATTGCAAGTGAAATTATCTCTTTACACTCTATTAATAATTTTGTACTTACGCTTGAATAGCCTGACGCAATTAGCTTATTATTTAATTTTACCAAACAAATGCTTGAATCTTACCCAAATTATATTTGAATCCTATATTTTTTAATTGAAAACAATAATACAACTCTTCGTTATTCGACCACTAAATGCATGTCAAAAATTCTGCTTTCTATAACAATATTAATAGCTCACCAACTCCCATGAATTATGTGTAGAAATTCATTTCAAGGCGATAACGTAAGCAAATCCCACTTTCATATTGTTGTTAATAGATCCAAATGGACCATACAAGTGTTGCTCACTATCTTATAATTAGCGAGCAATTAGTAATAATTTACATATACCTTAATTTTATAATTTTTAATGATATATATATATATGAGCACTTTTTAAATACCACTAATAATTAAGCGAATCTTGCTATATCAGAAAAAAATTTAATTTTCCTAAAATTTTATTCAATATGATACGCAGTGCTAATTTTATATCACTGTTTTAATATTTTTTAAAATTACCTAATTATTGAAAGAAATTTAAATGCCATATTTAACATTGAGTCAACATAATTATAGTAATTATAAACGTAATATATTAATCAACATTCGTTTTACAATTACGTTGCAAATAACGAGAAAGAATTCATTTTCAGATTTAATTAGTAATGCAAATACATTATATTTCATTATATTAAAATAATCATAAGATCATAGCTCTTCGCAATAATTCATAATAGATTATAAATGGCGCAAAACTGAAAATCCTCCAAGAAATACAGTGTTATAAAATAACAATTTACAATATATATTCATAGTGTTTATTGAATAATAAATAACAGTGCAAGATCTCCACGAAGTACAAAGGAGAAATAAAATCAATTTTACGTACTGTACTTGATACCTAGGGATCTTTAAAGTCGCTGAGAAAACATTATTAATAATATACTATTATATTACATTAATGTATATCGTACTTGTAATAATCTTCCATTAAACCACAACTGAAATACATAAATGAAATTTTGAAGTGTATGTACATGTGCACACCTACATTACTGATGATTTAAGGTATATGGCTTTACTTACGGATAAGTCTAGTTCATTAAATAAAAGGTGACAAAGTCCGAATAGGCCCATAACATTTGCGCGTACCTATTCACGTATTTACGTGTACTGATGCTGCAAGCTTACGAGTTGAAGAGGAGACAAGTCGGTGCAAACTTAAAATAAAATAGAATAATTATAGTAGAAATTTAAGCAAACGTATTCTCGCAAACAACAATGAACTATATTTTTAATACTATTAAACAGATTTAATCCAATGAATTTCAAAATACCGTTTCAAAATATACACATACAAAGTATTTATAATTAAATTGTTGTTTTCTAATAAGTTTATGATAAGTTTAAAATATATTTATAGTAAGTAGAAAACAATGGTGTACTTCATTATAGTTTATTAGAAATAGTAAAATTAATAATATATATATATACATAATTTTAATATTTTTAAAACTGAAATTAATTGCACCATCGGCCTCCACTTGTTATAAATGTATCGTAAGCTCATTTAAGAACAACGACTTCATTTTGAAATCAAACATTAACTAAAATCTATTAATATATTACTCGTATAAAGCATCGATATAAAAACCATAATTTAAGATACTTATAAGTAAATTCTAATACTATAATATTTACTTTACATACACTGTTCAATGTCATTTCAATCGGAATATTTCCTTTTTCAGTTAAAAAGTTAAAGTTCAGTTAAAATTTAAAGATGTCAATTTTTTATAACAATTTGTATTTATTTTAATTAAGATGAAAAATGGAATTTTCAATACTATTGCACTTAATAATTATACTAAATTTTTTAAATACACAGGTAAATAGATGAGTTCATAGCAATAAAGTTTTCAGTGATTTTTTTAACGAGACTGTAACAATTAATTTATTAAATTGTCATTTATATTTATATTTACTATTTTGTTGTCCTTCAATATCTCATTTATTCACTAAACTTGAAATAATACGATTAACGTTATGAAATGTAACAAAAAATATAATATGCAGGTAAGAATTTGTATAAAAAGAATAAACATTGTAATAAATATAATTTTCTACGTAAACTTAATATAAATGTATTCAAATAATATTACAAATATTTTAAATTAATACATCGTAATTTAATTAATTGTATTCGATAATAATATAATGTAATAAGTAAGCTATTTATATATTATATATTATATAAGTTGTTATTATTGTTATTGTTATCGTTGTTGTTGTTGTTGTTGTTGTTGTTATTGTTGTTGTTGTTGTTGTTGTTGTTGTTGTTGTTGTTGTTGTTACTATTGATGTACTACTACATTTGTAAAAGTAATATTCTACGTAAATTATTTTCGTTGTACAGCTTTTGAGTAGCAATATTTGCCATTCAATAGTACATTTATTACTTGTGCAAAGTACGCCAAAGAGCATCTGTTCCTATTGAATAAAGACTTTTATTTTAATAGGACTAAGATGGAAAGATTCGAGGGAAAAATTGTCAATATCGTAGAATGCAGCAAATCAAATACACTTAATGTGGCAGGATGGTCGAAAGAAATTTTTGGAATTCGGTAAGATGCGAGGAGAGTAGCGTTACAGCGGGAAGAAAAAGTTGCTGTTGCCACTACCGAAGATGAGGGGAAAGAGAGACAGAAAACTGTAAAAATGAAGTCAAGAATAGCGGACGGGGAAGAGAGTTTCGCGACAGCGCGAATCGTGTCAGCTGCGCGATAAATTAGCCGCGGGTCGTGGGGAGGGAGGGAGGGCGTGTATCGTGGAATGTAAGAGAGAGAGAGAGAGAGAGAAGGAGAGACGACGGGCGCAGGTCGCAGGTTGCGATTCTAGCACTTCCGCACCTACGGGGCGGCAACGTACGTAGGCATGTTACTTTCGCAGGCACTTCCGTGATTCGCTGCCTTTTCGCAAATGGAAAACAAGAGGATAATGCAAAGTGCGGATAAGTGGTTTTCGCGATCTAATTCTAAACGGATGAAGAAATTTTCTTTAACTCTAGTCAACTGGCGACAACTGCTCCACCATTTCATTGTTAACACTTGGACATGAAACTTTATTGTTTTTTTTTTTAAGGTCGCACACCGTATAATAATCCCAATGCTCGCTCATAATTTCTTTGGCGGGTGATAATAATTATTTGCAAAAAATAATTCAAATGAATATATTTTTTTCACTTTTTAAGAGTCCTTACAGTGGAATGTGTGCAAGATTTATTGAATCAATATAGGCTATGCTATTTCCATTAAATAACAACGTTTCTAACCCATCATTTTTACGACTCTCATTATCGAAGAGGATTTGCTAAGAATTTATTAATGAAGCTAATTGTTTTTTGTTTATAGAAAGTGCATATTTTTAAATTTTTGAAAGAGGCTTTCTACCACTTTCCGTAAGTCATAATACTTTAATCGAACCAAATAGTCCGTCGTATGTGAATTATCAATTTAAGACTGAAATTAATTTATTATGTCTATCTCGTATAATTCAATTGGAATACAAGAGAGCGGCATTCGAGTGAGCGCGAGCTTTGTGAAGCAATTCATTAAGCTTTTTAATAAATTAACAAAACAATTCGCTTGGCACAGCATTATATTATCATACTTAGCATTGGCATTTGTTAAATTTTGGAATACTTGCAATTTCAACGTCAACTGCTCGATTCACCAACGAATTTATTATAATGCGCGCTATTGCATTAATTTCTAACAATGATCCTAACAATAAGCAATAGTTACGAAAGAAATGTAGCGAATTCAATGAAAAATACGCTTATAAACAACGCAGATTACGATTTTATAATACTATTATAAAACTTGAAAAGAATTATGTATGAAAGGTATGGCTTCCTTTAAAATGGAATACGAAGATTCAACGAGAACGAAGATTTAAGGGAAAGCGATCGGATGTTCATATAAAATTTAATGGCTTAACTGCACCCAATAATTACGCGTGAAACTTAACCTTCAAAAGATATATGAAACCATGAGAAAGGAACTACTTTAACTTATAAATTGTACAATTTTGATTAATCGATCAAATACGTTGAAGATTCTGAGATTATCAATGAGTATACCCGAGTGTCATTTTTAAAAATTGCAAATCATCTAACTTAATAATTAATAAATCATTAATTTTGCAGCTCGCGTGCCTTTTAAACAATATGGAAATAGTGTATACGCGAATAATTATAATAGAAATTTCGTTCGTTACAAGCAGGTCACATTTCCTACTAATGTTATATTTTACGGCATATTTATACAAAAGTTGAATATTATCAATGTAATTTAAATTTCTCTCTCTTAAAATATTATTATAATACTTGATAGGTTAGAAACTGGAACTCGTTGTGTCGCATTTGTGGTCGCTGGAAAAAATTCGCGCATATAAATTTAATAAAAACGGAAAATGAAACATCAAAACTAAATGATATTTTATAACGATATATACATACATATGTATATATATGTATGTATATATATATTTGAAATTCATTCTATTTGCGTATGGGTAGATGGAATTTCATTATTCGTGCACAAAGTAATAGCGAACGTCGTGCAATTTCACAGGATTATTTATAAAAATAATTTACAAGAAAATTCGACAATACTTTATAGTATTTTTCATGGTATATAATTTGAAACCAGTTTGCACGCTGATCTTCTTTTCATATTGTACTACTTTAAAATACTTATATTTAATACTTGTATTTCATAAATTATGTATACTAATGGAATATGTTTAATGAAAATTCGTTTTATAAGTTTATTAATGCCGTGAAAGATTCCTGAAATATTGTAATGAGATGCGATATTGCAATTAACTATTACTGAACTATAAATCTAAATTTTGTTCCGTTTGTATTTTATATGAAACCTTTTAAAATTGGCGTTAATTGTAAGAGTAATTTTTTGCCGCGAGAAGAATTATTCCCATTGAAGTACGTAAGAGAGTTTTTATTCGAATACTTGCCTACATATTCGCCTATAAAAATAAATTTAAACACTTCAATTTCATTGAATATTGAATGCGTTATTTAAATTTCTCTTACAAAATATGGTTAATTAAAAATTAATTTCATATTAGCTTTAATGAGATATAAACAAATTCAGTTAACTCGAACGCATCAACAAACCAACATAAAACATTCGCTTATTCAATATAATGACAAAGGCTCGCTTTATTGGTCTCTAGGCACTAAACGAATACACTTGATTTATTTTTTTTATGCTAATCACGTAAAGGTCGAACATTTATCGGCAACGAGTTTAAAATCTATTGAGAATCTCGGTGTTGTAGAGTCTTGTCACCCGAAGAGAAAAGAACTTCCAGTTGAAAAGCGAAGACTAGCAAACTATTACTCGATGGTAGACGATGTGTTTTACAAGTAAAACTGTTACTTAGCGGCGTCGCTTTTTAAGCTGTCCGATGCATGACACTCAAATTGCACAGCTAAACATTCTCGTTGGAGAAATAATTGAAAAACTAGAGGAATACACTTGAAATTCGATCGCTCAAACATAAATAACAACAATAATAATAATAGAGCTTGAGAAATTGAGAATATAGAGTGAGTATTAATTTCCATAAAGATTTCAACTACAAGAGTGTTCTCTTTTTTAATAATGTTTGTCTGTCTTTGATAATAAGTCGATTACTAAATATGCCATAAGGTAAAAGCGATTTCAATGTGGTAAATATATATTTAATGAAATTCCTCCTTAATTTGCCATTAATCAAATTTAATGCCTTATACAATCAAATGTAATAGTAAGCTCATAGAAATTATTTCGATATATTTTTATAAATTAACGAACGCGAAACTTTATATATTCTCTGATAGGCATAAATAATCAAACGAGATTCTAAAAGAAAGTGTGCTGGACACTTGGGAGCATAGAGTTTATGCTGCATTCGTACGGCTAAGATAAATAAAAAAATAAACATTTCAAAGAATCTATCATCGTAAAATTAATTCACAGCGCTGCTAGAAAATTCTCACTGGAAAATCTGCATAAGCGCGTAGCGTATTATTTGCTTCATGAAATTTCAAACTAAATAGATTATTGATATATGTACCAAATATTCTAGATTTAACTCTAAACGTGATTTTGCAATTTCTTTTCATTCGGCCACGATATATCGACTAAGCAGCCGTTCTCAGCTCATATCCTGTATCCATTACTCTCTTCCACGAGAGAAGACTTCATTTCATTCATAATTTCACTGTACGCGAACGTCTCTCGGAATCACGAGTCGTGACTGTAGAGAAACCAAAAAGCTGCGTACGATTCGTCAATCTGCGATAGCATGATGAAATCGGGAATTATCACCGAATATCGCATAAGTGAAAGAGAAATTTAATTTACTATAAATATACGCCATAGTTTATTTATTTATTCAATTGTGTTGCATTCGCGGGGTGAATTATTAAGTCACTGTTGTGTTAAAAGTTTTTCAAAAATTAATAAACTGCGTGACTGATACGTGGAAAAGTATTTACATCTATTGGTCATTTTTTCATATATAATTGTTCGTCCATTTCCAGATTAGGAAATAAGTATCTAATACCTAATACAAATAGTAGCTTTATTTTATTTATTTTATAATGCAGAATGTGTCGTTGGCTGAAAATTTCGCTTGTAAAGTATGAAACTTATGGTTTCGGTTCACGTCTGACGTAAACTTTACGAATAATATATAAATCATGTCGTAGTTACAATAGATGGAAAGTACTATATATTATTTGAATTTAATACTTCGACAGATTAAACTTTTTAATGAAAAAGAACATCAAAGTGAAATAGCTCAAATGAATAACAAAATTAATCACATCACGGTTAAGTTTCGTTGTATAAAGTTCGTTAAAAGTCTATATTATTAAAGATTTTTTTATTAAAATATTTTATTTAAAAGTTTTATTTTAAAAATTTCACTTTAAACGTCCGAGTATTTGAAAAATTACATAATTTTTTCATTTTCATATTTACTCCCATTATTATACATAGAACGGTTTTCTATATATCTATCTCAAAAAGTTAATTAATTGTTGCTAAATAATAGACAATATACTATCATAATACATTGCATAAATTTACATTATTGAATGATTTTAAATTGATGATAATTAAATTCCGATAAATTATTTTTCAGAAACCAAAATTAATTAATATTGTATTACACCCTTCTCTCCTCCAAATATTTAAATAATTTTATATTAATCAACAAATCCAACAATAAAATTCCATTATTTACTTACCTCGACCATTCAATTCATAAAAGCATGGGGGGAGGGAGAATTTTTATTTAAAAAATATAATTTTTTTTTTTTCATTTATTATAGTAAGTTATAATTAATAAAATAGTAAGCATAAATAGAGAAGAAAAGTATCAATTTGTCAAGTAAGGTTATTAGCGAGTAATTATGAATATAGCCAATATAATAATTAATAAACAAATTATCGTAAATAAAATGTAATATTCTCATCGTATATTTTCTCCCAAGTCTGATAACCCCATGAAATCGAAATACCTTTTTTCCTCTCAAAAATCTTAAATGAGCAATGTCGCGCTGTCTCTGTCCCGGCTGTTAGCTAAGTAAAAAGCCGCTTTTGAAAAGTGAAATTTTATCCAATAAAAGTTCTACCTTCTCGCGGTAAAGTTAAAGAAAAAAGAGTACATGAACATGAATGAAAAGTCCGTGACCGTCGCCTTCGCGGCTACGTCAACCATACCAAGTTGCAGAATCCCGGATACGACCTTCAGTCAAGTCGGCGAGCCTGCGCATCCACTTTCTACTCTGACCCTCAAGCAGGAATAGCAGGAGTAGTAACAGCAGTAGGATTTGAAGCAAAAGTTTGTGCATACTTGGAAGATATAACTATCGCCATAACGTTTTCATTCAAGCCTGACGACGTGCGCGTGCAAGCATTATGCCCGGACACACGCACACACCCGCATACCCACAAACATAAATAGGCACACACACACACACGCGCGTACCTCTATGGGCTTATTATATCATACATAAATGTTTCGGATCAATGTATGTAACATTATATACATGCAATGTAATGTATCATTGAAACATACTCATATATATGTGTGTATGTAACGTACGTGTAACAATATTAAGATATTATATAGTCAACAAATATAGAGTCTATTGAAGTACAAGTAGTAAATACATCATTCTTTTAAAAGAGAATCTTTTCCAAATTTGGGCCTATTAAAGCCTTTCAAATAACAATTTTTTTGATTTTTTTTATTTATCTATACTTTTTAAGGAAAATATAACCGTATCAGAACATATTAAACAGTAGGATCATTATAGTTTATGTATTATCAAATACCTTTACGTGAAATTATTAGTTAAATATATATTTTTTATACAACCGAAAATCAAATAAATATATTTAGATTAGACAGATAGATAATTAGAATTATTTAAAAATTTATATACAAAATAAGTTATGTATATTATAAAACTCAAATTTCGTAAAGATCTATGAAAATTTATAAATAGCAATATTTTCCAATATTAAAGTTAAATATTTAATTGCTATAAATACGTCAATGCTGTATATTAAATACATAAATTAAATTTTATTCTCCATAGTATGTATAATAATAGTGAAAACTCAAATGTAAAAATAAAGTGGAATTTAGGTTGAAAATAAAATAAATTTTATTTAAAAATATCTTCATATACTTATTGTGAAAGTTCAGACAAAAGCTTTAAAAATTCTCAAAATGGAAATGAAAATATGGTCAACTTCCGAGAAAATAAATACTGTATGTAAATTTGCATGATTATACACAAGAAAAGAAATTCCAGGTAGTAGTATTGGTATAAACATGTTCTATTTTATTCCTTATTACAATTACTTATCATTTATACTTCTATAATGTTATATGTATGTAATCTTATTGTTGATGTATTATATTGATTATATTTCAGAAACTCTATTATGATATATTGTTTATTATTTTCAGTATTCTCTATAAAATTAAATTAAAGGTTAATTATTGCATAACATAAAATAACTTTCTATTAAACTTGAAAGCCATTATCATTTAAAATATTGAAGAATGAATGTAGTACAACCGGGTATTGTTCTTATAATAATAAATCCAGTCTATTATTTTCAATAAAAAGATCTACAAATCTATACATACATTATATTAATAATGACAAATACAAATAAATACAAAATTAATTATCAATTCATTTTAAAAATCAGCGCATATAAATAATATACAATTATGTATAAAGCATTTTAATCAAATTAAATGAAAATAATAGAAATCGAAATTTATACATATATATATATATATAATTAAAGCAAAAATATGTAATAAACTAAATGATAAATATTCCTATTTTTGTGTAAAAATAAAAAAAATTATCGAAGTATATTATCTAGAAGCTTCATATAGTATTAAAGATTAATAATTCAAATTTATCATTACAATAATAACTAATATATTTTTAATGTTTAACTTTTGATTATTTATTTTTTAAACTAATCATTTATGTTCTATGTCATTTTTATATTTACAAACATAATAAAGTAAATGATAAGTTACCTTAACACAATAATTATTTATTAATTATTGGAAGTATTAATTTTTAAATTCTTACAACACTAAAAAACAATTTTTTACTATTTTCGAAAATAAATTTAATAATTGAAATGAATAAATAAATAAATAAATAAATACAAATTCTTGGATGCATAATTATAATCCACAAATGAATAATTATACAAATTCCTTTATAAAAATTCTTTGATTCCTTAAAATCATTATGATTTATAGAAAGATTATAATAAAATATTGAATAAAAATAAATTTCAGCTAACTACTGGAAAATAGAAATGAAACTGAATCTTATTAAGAAATTTATCTTTACGTGTTGATATTGAATTGGAAAATAATTAATAGTTAGCACATTGCATCAAATAATACTTTTCACAACATATTAATATCAAATTACGTAGTGAAAATAGTTTTAAATATTGAAAATTATTCAATTAAAAATATATCTTTTATAATTTTGAATCTTATACATTTTCTGACCAAATATTATTTATCGATAAAGGAACTAATTTTATTACAAATAATTCATATGCTTAATATAGTTATTATTTCATCTCGATAGTTATTATTTTCAATAATTTATGCATTTTACGAGAAAATCATCTTTATTAGATTTTACAATAAAAATAAATCTTAAGTACTCGTAAGTAATAAGGCATAAATTTGAATTTATTCAAAATTGTCGTAATAGAATTTTTTTCTATAAAGTATCAACGCAGAAAGAAAAACTTATTCCTATATTGAAAATTTTATTCGTCTAAAATTAAAATATATAATTATAAGTAAGTGATAACAATAGTCTTATCTTAAATTACAGATCAATACATTCAATGTATTACACGATAATATTCGTACAAAAATTTTAACTCCTATTGAATTAATTATTTATAAATTATTTATAAATGATAGAACGCTAAAGTATGTTAATCTAATTAAATGTCGATAAGTGTAAAACTGTAAAAATAACGAATATTCGAAATTCTACCTTTTTATAATACTACTCGCTACAAATATTCGATAGAATGAAAGCTATTATGATTTATTATAGAAATTAGTCAAATAATTTCTGTAAAATATAAAATATTGAAAATTTATAATATTGTAATAAAATTAAGAAATAAAAAATAAGTAGACTCGTGAAAAAAAATCGTGATTTTAATTGAGAGATAATCTAAATTGCACATTAAAGGGGTAAGAATATTAGATAATGAAAACTATATTTTCAAGAACAGAATTAAATAGCACTTAATAGTAGTTCAAATAATTAAAATTTTTTAACAAAGTTAGTGGCTGTGATATTACAAAGTCAAATTAAATCAAATTAATTTTCTCAAATCAATTTTATTCTTTATGTTTTAATGAAAATAATTTAATTAAAAATATTTGAAAAAAATAGTATTAATAATTTCCACTTTATTAATAAAGAAAAGAACGAAGAAAAAGTTTTTACGAAGATATGCTTTTTTCGAAAATGAATAATCCATCGAACATAAAACTAATATATATATATATATATATATATATATATATATATATATATATATATAAATTGAATGTGTTTATTGCTCGTATCATGATCATCAAATATATTGATACGTAGACAGAAATTGTCAAATAAAAACACACTAAAGCTGTAAGTTGCGGAAACTGTTTGACACTTTCATATTCTTTCGTTTGCATTGTCAATAGCAATGTTCAGTGAACAATGAAGTTGTAGAAGTATATTCTCAAATACTACAAATATATTAAAATAAAAGATAAAACAATTTATTACTTTATTAGATGAGTATTATATTATTGGATAATATAGGCAGCAATCGCTTACCAAATATTTTATTTTGAAAATTTTTCGTGTTTGTTTAATTTTGTTTAAATTGAAATTGTTCAAAAGAATTTCCCTTTAAACAATTAATGAACTTGATTTTTGTAACGGTATATCTTCAATAGTTTTCATTAATCAAAAGGCCATTAAAGTCTCAAAGTATATTATTGTAATTTATTTATATTTGCATGTATATGCATATATAATTAATTGCTCATAAAAAATCAAATATAATCAATATGATAATGTAAATTATTTAGCAAGGAAATAATGAATAACATAGTTTTATATTATTTAAAGAATATTATCAAAGACTAATACTAACAAAGATTTAATTTATTTTTTTTTATACAAAAAAACTAAATTGATACAATTGAAATTGATTTATGAAACTTTATATAGAAACAAATATTTCATATTAAAATATCACCTTTAAGTTTAAAAAAAAAACTCATTAAGTCTTTGAATATTTGTTAAAAAATAATTGTCTACTTTCATAATATTATTGATTTATAAGTGAAAAAATGAGTTCATTATTTAAAATATTTTTGATATGTTTATATAATTAATCGGCCAAAATGGTTGTTCGAAAAAGATTTTAATTATGATGGTTAGACTATAAAGTTGATTCAATAGTTTATAATAATAGGATGTCCAATAATATATATATATATATATATAGATTACAATCACATTAAAAAAATCTTAACATGACATTTACAAATTTTGCTTAATCTGAGAAATCGAATCGACCTGAAACATCAGCCGTTGACTCCTTATACGTACTCACACAAGCTTACGCCAATGATTTGAAATTCAAATTCTCATCGAATGTATCGTAATGTGCATGGAATGTAACGGGATACACGTACAAGGCTATTATATAGGAAAAAGGGAGTCAAAGATGAAGAAGAAAGAGGAGTCAATATAGCTTAGAGATTGACTAATGGGACACAGATATAGATATATATCTATGTATATGTATATGTTGAGATTTCAGGTTCAATACTTTTATGGTCTAACGAGTGAATGATCTAAACTGCAAATAAGCATATTCCAACAAAAATCCTGTTAATGAATAAAATTATAATGACTAACCTATAAATAGCAATATATTTCATATTAAGTTGTAACGGGAATTTTTTTTTCTCTACCTCTCTTAATTTTAAAAATACGACGCTTAATATGAATCACACTGTATCTGCAATCATAGATTTTAAAAATTACGGTACTATTGATACTCAAGACCCAACAACAGAAGAGTCTAATAATTTTTTAATGAAACCAGAAAGACAATTACTCGGTATTTTTTTAAATTTTCAAAACATATTCTGCTGATATTACAAAAAAATTGATTCTCATATACGAAGTATACAACTTGTGTAGTATTTTGCGTTAAATTATAATTTATTATCACTAATTGTGTAAAATTTATGCATTATTTATTATTTCATCCATTATTCCCTATCGATAGCCGCTCCTAAGAGTAACAATTATTTCATCAAAATCATCTTACTTTGTACGATCTTTGCAAAAATAATATTTAATTATATATTTCTAATTATATTTAACTTCACAAAGCATCATTAAATTATAATAATAATGTATCGATTTAACTATAAATAAATTATGATATTAACCCAATACTTAATTAATAAAAGCTTAACTAAATCTATTGAAATTCAATGCAAAACATCTACAATGGAAAAGAATGTAATTTCATTTTAATATTTAATGTATAATAATAATTTTATTTAATTCTCTCGTCTGCGTATTATATAATTTTATAAAACTTAACGTTAGCCATTCAATATGTGGTCGTAAATATTTGAAAAATAGCCAACATTTGTTTAACTAAGATGTTTAATATTTTCATTTATTACACACACTTATTCTCAATGTACTGTTAATGCGAAGATTTTTTAATCTTATTTGCAATTCTCATTAAATTTAGAAAGTTTAACATCCCATTGTACTTCTAAAAATTACTTTCAATATTCCCCTAACCATTTGAAAATTATTTTAATTGAAAGTAAACTTGTCACAATATTCACAGCTCTCGTTATCTTTATGGATGCAATGAACTGTTCTTAATTATATTTTCATTGTTTTTCAACGAAAGTATGACTGCCATTGTACTTGTAATATAAAGCATTATGGGCTATGATCTACAATCGAAGATATTCCTCATATTTTTAATAAAGATAGATAAGACAGAAGATGCTAAATGTTGGTGAGTAGCATCTAAAAGATTGCTGGAAACTAAAGTTGAAACTAATATATTCGAAAGTTGGTACTATGGGCGCCATCTCATGATTTGGTACGAACTTATCGGCTATTTCTTGTATATTACAAGTAAATAAATAATTACAATTGTATTATGTAATTGTATTTAATATTCATGGCAATTAAAATGACATTTTTTTTACATGAAAATAAATTGCCAGTTGTAATTAGATTTTATTGTACTGTGTGAAGAATCCTCATTCGTCGCAATGTAGGCATTGCTATTTCAAAATATTTATTTAACACGAATATATCCTTTCCTTCATTTACCTTAAATTTCTTTTTCCATTTTCTCTATTTTCATTCTCTTGTACCACCAACATTGGTATGTTCCTCCTAAGAACTAACCGTGTCATTAATATACTCAATCCAATTTATTATTACTTAATAGGAGCAAATTTCAACAGAAATTATTTAAACGTCTCATCTATTTTTTATACGCGACAAGAATATTTTAGTCATATTTAGGTAAAAAAAAAAAAAAAATGTATATATATAAAGGTTTGTGTAAGTATATTTATTATCCAAATTATATATTTACTTATGCAAATTTCCATGTACAATGCTGAAAATAGCATTATTTTTTGTACGATGTAACACTGCTATTACTATATATTAGACAAATAGTTAATTAAAGAGTTTTCTTATAAATGAATTAACGTGCTTTTGTGTATTTATTGTTAATGTTTAAAAAAAAATGTTATCTTTTCTGTATCACATTTTGTTTCCCACGTTATCGATTTCCATCTAATCGTTTTCGTAGTTACCACATCCTTTATATTATTTATAAATATACAATTTATACTATTACATCTAAATAAAACCTTTATTGCCACGATTTTTAATTAACTAATAACACAAAATCACTCCACTTTAACTAATTTGATTTAAATTTTTCTACTCGTGTTGTTTTTCTTTTCAGATTAATTTATATCGTTGGTTTCTAATCGTTACTTATAGATTTTTTTTTTTTGTTCCATTTATTTATTACGTCAAATAGTTGTTTTGAAATAAAATTTTACTGATTCTAAAATAATTTTCTTTTCTTGATTTTGTTTTTTTAAAAAAAAAAGGAAACTGTTTTTAAATAGTCTTGGTAATTATTTTCAATTAATTGAATTACTTAATTCTTAAATCATCGAATAATAATTAAAAATTGCATTCACTCATTTACCTTTATATTAAAAACGTTAATAAATTTTGTCTCAATTTTCTCAATTTAATTAAATTGAAAATGTATTATCAATCGAAAATTGCAGACTTTTTTCATATTTTCATTATTTGAAGAGAATTGACTGTATAATTATTTCAACATATAAAATTATTGTAAAAGTAGAATATATTTTAAAATGGAAAAACTTTGTACGAACAACTACATTGTTTAATAAATTCTATTTTTAATTAGGAAGTTATTATTTGGAGTAAAACTACGACATAAATCTTTCTTAAAGCTCTATTTAAATTTGATTTAATTACTTTCAACGTATTATTAACTTAATTTCGATCCTATATAATTTACAATTAGTTTTTCTGAATTTTTCTTGCTTATTAGTTCATAGATTAGCTTTTCAAGGTCCTTACTATTGCCTTCTATTAGTTATTCTTGAATTGATTTTAGATAAAATCAATATAAATTATCGTGAAGTTGTAAAAAGTAAATGAACGCATTTAATTTAAATTTTACATTTCAATTTTTCAATATATATAGTCGTTAATATTATATAGCTCGTTTCAGTTAATATAAGAGTGATATTGAAATAGTGAAACAACCAAATAAAAATCAATAAAACAGAAACTATTTTAGCAATAAGACCATGTAATGTTAGTTAATTTGTGACATATCTTTATATGTGAGCTATTGTTTCAAATTCAAATTCAATATTTATTATTAAAAATTGAAAAAATTTATTCGTAGCTTCTGATGGGAATCAATCTTTATTGATAAAACTGTTTATTCTTAATTGTTACGTGAATATATGTAGTAATAAGAATTTTCTTAATTCGTATTCTATACAAGTTGATTGAAAAATACTTAAGTATTGTAATATTTTCGGTCTCAAGTCTTCGTAATTCCAGTTTTTCCTGCACATAATGCATAACGATGCACATAATGTATCGTGTAAAAAAGACATACAAAGTGCGAGGGAACAATAATACATGAACAATGATACATGAAGAGAATAGTTGGGAAAAAAAATGCGTGAATACGAAAGAAAGTACTGAAATGCAACTAAATAGAGTAAAAGTCTCCTCGTTAAAGTACAATAAATTAATAATAGAGAGTGGAGGTTGGAGCAGTTGACCAATGCAGTTTGTGATTTGGTGGGGAATAAAAGCAACTGCAGAGGTGAAATAACAAATTGTGGAGCATTAAAGCACCAGCAACTAAAACGAGCGCTTAATTTATAAACTTATGATTGCCGGGGAAAAGAAAGCGATGAGCTCACTCATAATCATGCGCGCATCTCTCCTCGTGAAAAATCTCGAAGCCCACGGCTCAGAAAACCGAGCTGCGCCCAAAAGCCGAGCGCGAGGATAAAATTACGAGAATATCGAAGAAAATGAATAATGCTTGGCTATTAACCATAATCCGGACGGCGGAGGCAATTTGTCCTCGGGGAAGTAAGGTATCAAGTTAGTTTTTAAAATGCACTTAAACGCGCCTGCGCGCCTGAATTAACGTCCGCGTGTACAGAAGCGCCGCTGCCGTCTGTGCGCGAGCGAACCAGGCTCAACGCATTTTATGGTATTCGAAATGTAAAAAAGGAAGCACCGCGCGGAATTTGTGTCAGTGGGTCTCGGTCTCTCTCCCCGGTCAGGGCCTTTTTTTCTCTTTCTCTTTCTGTGCTACCGGTCCCCCCCCCCCCCCCCCACTGATTACCTCGGTGGCCCCCTACTCCCGAGCACACCGAGTGGAAGTCGAAAGGGTCGCTCGCTCGTTGGTGAGGAGTTGGCAGGAGTCGAGCCAAGCCACGAGAAACTGACACCGACGTGTTTTCACTCCTGCACTCTCTTACAAGATGGATACACTATTAATTACTAGCCACGGACTTCCAAGAAACGGCCAGCCGCTTTGGAGGAAATTTTTTTTTTTTTTACCACTATACGCTGAAAATGTGGCTCCTTTGATTTATTGATTGGGAAATGTAAAATTAAGCGCATAATGCCTTGAGCGTCGAAATTTTAGAACATATTTGCTCTACGTTGCTCTGACCAAAGTGTATTAGTACGGGCGTTAGTAGACACTTTACAAAGTCAAATATTTGATAATAATTTGCGTGTATTTTTTCTCATTAGCTCGGTAAATTGAAGCACCCGCGTCATTATTGTGGCTGATTTATTTTCTTTCTTTTCTTTTCTTTTTGATAAATACTGTATTACTTTAATGACAATCTTTCTTTCTTACCACAGATACACTGCTAGAATTTAACGAAAATTACGCTTTTTCATTCGCACTGTTTTCATTAACTAAGGCTCCTTCAAAACATTACTTACATTTTAATAATTAAGTTTATCGAGACAACCAATTGAGGCTAAAAGAGAATTATAGATTTTAATGAAAATGACGATCGATTGTTGTAGATTTACGTCAACTTACATTTCCGAAGCATATTTTACGCAAACATATTCGCTACAATTAATTTTAATACAAATATGTTTCATACATAAATATGGTGCTCAACTAAATACACATTTTTTCGAGCAGATTTAAATTTCACTTATATTAAATATATTGACAAAAACCACACACAATCGCACACTTTGTATAAATTAATAATTCAGTGATAAAAAAACTAATTAATTCGTAAATTGTCATGTCAAAAGAAAAATACCTCCTATTTCTATAAATAATGTCTAGTTATTATTATTATTATTTTTTATTATTACGAGGAAATATTATTAGACTAGAAAAGACAATTAAGGACAATATTCTACGCAATTTATATGATGCCCTTTAGAAATTTCGAAATCTGAATGCGGAAAGAGATTGAAGCAATAATATAATACAAATTTTATGAAACATATATATTTTATGAAACAATATTTGGCTACTTGATTTCATAGTAAATTAGTTTATTTGAAATAATACTCACAAAATACAGCTCACCGCGTAAAGCTATCATTATAAAAAAATATAATAAATAATTTTACCAACTTTTCGTTCACCCAGTTCAACAATATATCTACACTTACAATTTAGCATATTGTCTGCTTATATGGTCCTGTTTTTCTCTCTTAACACTGGAATGTTTGAAGCGATTTGAAATTAATTAAACATCTCATGGTAAGTCGGAAAATTATAAGAGGCTAATTTTATAGAGGTATCTATCACTCTGCTCCTCGTCATAAATTTCGATATTAAAATCAAAAGCATGTTAATTAGTTATATTAATTTATGTAGAAAGGCATATATATCTATGTGACCCAGTGTACGATAATAACATCTAAAGTTGTTGTGTATAGGAGGGATGTATGAGCGCGCTCTCGCTCATTCAGACGTAAAAATGCGCGTTTGCATCAGATTGCTTGGCACACTTTCTTCTGCCGGACGATCCGTTCCTCTTTCACGCCTTCCGATCCAACGAGCCTACTCACATAGGTTACTTTGCCATCGCTATATCCGCTATCTTCCTCATCTGACACTTCTCTCCCTCCCTCTCTCCCTCTCTCTCACTCTCCAGATAAATCAAACAACTCAAATTTCTATTTTTTTTGTTTTTTTTCTTTCTTTTCTTTGCTTTGTCCACAAGCATCAATAAGCACATTTTCCCCCTCGATTATTAAAAGTACTTTTTCTTCTTTTCAATAATCATTGCAAAGTTATTGTATCGAATGATTGGGTGATATTTAAAAGTCATTTGGAATCCATTTAGAGTCCTTCAAATTCACGCAAATTCAATGTTATTTCCAAATTTACATCCTAACAATCTCATACGCTACATCCCTTAAACTATAAATACAACGAGTGCTAATATATTTATAGAGTAAATTTTTACTTACGTTTTTTATTTAGTAAAACTCATCGAAAATGGAATTCTCATTTACAAAATCAATCGGGAAATTTCTCAGTAAAATATTAATAAAATTTTTTAAATGTAGCTATATTCAGTCCTAATCAATTGTAATTGTATTATTGTGTGAGTATGTGTGTGAATTTATATGTGTATTTGAATAGCTTCGCATAAACTTGCTACAGACTATTAATAAATAATAACCAATTTTGTCTATTTATAATGAGTAAATTGTATAAATAAATGTCAATTATAATTCAAAAGTGATAATTCAATAAAACAACAGGCAGCTGGTAACTAATTTTATTTAGAATACAAATAACTAACAACGGTAAAAATCACAATCTATTCTATATTATAGTATATCTTACTTAAATCTACGTACATTAAATAAAGAGCACATTATACCAGAAATTTCAATTTATACGAAATATATACGAAAGTCGATTAATTCTTTTATTTTTAATCATTTTGAAACAATGTTTTACATTCTTTCATTTCGCTGGTCCGTTACTGTCACTCTCGCTATGCCTGTCAATGTCACTGTCACCGAGAACATTTTTTTGGCACTCATTTTTTCTTTTCAATAATTCATTCCAATTACAATATTACTTTATATACATAATAGCTTTATTCGCATACTTAATATAAATTAATACGATACATATTATAGAAATTTAACTGTATTTACGTGGCGTTTTATAAGCTAATGTAAACTGCGAGACAGATAAAGGACAGAAGTTGTAAAAGAATGACAATAGTAAAATATTTTCATTCTGCAATAGTAAAAGTCTAAAATATTCCTAATATATTTTTATAATTTTAAAGGTAATATCTGATATTTAAGTATAATCCTTTTTACAATGATTTTATAATGAATTATCTGTTTGGTTGTCATTAGAAATCTCTGTGCATTTCAATCAGTCTTAAGGCAATACTGCAATCCTATTTTACAATAAATAAATAATTAACTAATATTTTCATTAAGATCTGATGAAATTGCCAAATAATACTTGGGAGAAGACAAAATTAAAGTATCGTAATTTATTGAAATTCAAGTATATAGTTTTCTATTTTCTCATTGATTTAAATACTTTTAATCTAATATATATAGTTAGACTACTGTAAATACACTTAATAAAAACGAGTGATTAAAATTATTCTGTCTACATTTATTATTGCGCTTCTTTGTCACGGCAATTTTGGCAAAGAATATAATGGTAACAATTAACATATTTGGGCATTGCAGAATTTAATCCTGTAAATTTATATATCGTGAACAAATTTCAAATCAATCAATTTGAAGCTTTACGATGTAATGAGCAGAAGCAATAGTTGAGCAAATTTTGTTCGCATTTGGAGAAATATAAAAATACACATAGTAGAAAAAAAAAAACTAGAATCCTACCTTATTAAAGCTGATATACATTGTAATTATTTAGACAAACTTTATCCAATAGAGATCGTGAATTCCTTTGAACTTTATGTGAAATAAAGTCTCGGCGCTTCATAATTATTTAGAAGCGCCCGCTCCATAAAGATCATAAATTTCTTTTCCCGTAAAAATAATATTCCGTAAGCCAGTCACGTGAGATCGTGAAATGATAAAAGATGCGGCCGACGGTAAAGCAGGAAAGCCAGGTTCGATTCCCCATTCTCACGGTCGTCGTAACTTTTGAACCTCGGTCGGTATAATCATATATCCTTGATAGGGTTGCATTTTGAAATCATCGAAAACTTTATCTGGACTCCTACGTCGCCGATGATGAGAACTGACTTCCTGGGCATAAACGACATGGTGACTATCCTCTTCCTTACCGCCAGCAAGCTTTTTCGCAGCAATAATTAGCGAGAGCATAAGAGCAAGAGAAGATACCATGAGAGCTTTCATGGCCAAAAGGGCAAGAGCGCCGAAACCCATGGCCGCCATCATTTTACCTAATTTTGAGACGATAGTGCATAAATACTCTGTTCCTTTACATTACACAGGCTTTTTAAAACAACATCAAATAGTTACATCGTTTACATCCACGATCCGTTGCCTCTATTGATATGATTACACACACACCCCCGCGCCCGCCCGCGCACACGCACACGCACACACACACGCACACACAAGCACGCACACATATTACAAACATATTACAAAAATGTAAATAAAACGATCGACGTGGTTTTTTTTCAATACGGTAAACGATATTTTAGCGTAACTAAAAAGTACTTACCCATCATTAAAGCCATCATCATTACTCCACCGTCGCCTTTTTTACCTCCGCCGAATCCTCCCGAGCTCTTTCTTCCTAAAATATATTATTTAGAAAAAAATGTTTTATTTAGAAAAAAATGTTGGCAAAATTTACAAGCATAACTGGCATTCTTCTACATTCGGTATTTCTGTTGAATGTATTACCCAATTGTAAAATGCAAACTGAATCGCAATTGCTTTATAATATTCACGACAACGAAAAAATATTTCAAAATATGTAAGAACATTTTATATAAAATGCAAATATCAATCAAATTATACAGTATCATATAATTAATTTCAAAATAATTTCAATATAGGTAGATTTTATTCCAAATTTCCAATCAAATAATTATAATTTTGTGCTGCGAATCCGAGTTCAATGTTCCTCGTTTCATTCATTTAATTAGTTAATATCGTCGTATTTAGTTAGGTCCATCTAAATACATAACATTGTTCAGCATAATGTAATAGCATAAGTTTGTTCGACGCAAATGTTTATTTAATTTGAATGTCACTCTATTATTTACGTATAAATATTAGCGCACTCGATATTAATAAGACTCCACGAATAATAATAAATAATTAAATGCTCAAGTTTTCAAATACCTTGCTCCACGGATGGCAAACTTTTTTCAATTGCTGACTCCAAGTTGCCTGGTAAGAGACTTGGCAGCTTTATCCTCAGTTCCCTATTTTCCAAGAGTTTCAGAACCGAGCCGATTTGCCCAAATCTATTTAGTACTCTACCATTCCTAAAAGACATATCCTCGCTGTCTCTCTCTACCAAACTAACTCCGTCAAGTATCTCGAAGCTCTTCTTCCTCTTAAATTCCTCCAAAAATTTCTGAACGATCTTTCTCACCAAATTGACTCCGTGACAAGATACCGTGAGATTCATGATTTCGTTGCTCTCGCCGCTCATGCACATCACTGAGAAACCCTTCCATATCGTGTCATTGACCTCGGCATCAACTTTTCGACAATTCACAAGCAAAAATATCCCAAAGATTAGGAGCGAGCGCGATGTACACATAGCGTCGCCGTGACATGAAACAGTAACAATGGGAGCTTCAACCACGACACTTGGCTTTATATTTCAGCCCAGAATATAGGCTTATGGTAATAAAAACGCTCAAACTCCGAGTTGTAACGAAAGATCTTTAAATTTTTCGTTGGACCTGTGGAGATTGTGCCGAGAGAAAGACATTGAAAAGACGCAAAAGCCCAAGAACGTTTACAGAGCGTTACGAAGTTGGAAAGGCAGCGACGAACGTTTTTGTTTCATTTTCCTAGATACCTACATAAAAGATATTGGATATACAGTATTTTTAAGGCATATTTGATGATTATTGTCCACTCAACAATACCGAATTCTTTTTCAGTCGACATTTTTTTGAGCCCCGGCAGAGTATACTGCCACGCTTAGTTAAACGTCGTTTCGTTAATTGCAAACCGAATGACGGAAATACAGTTTTTGTTTATTTACGAGCTACAGTAATACTCTTTCAAACTTTTATTTTTACCACAATTGAACGTTTATCGTTGAACTGAGATATTTTTATGCATCATGACGTCTTTGTCTTTTATATTGATCACCGAAATGCATCATAATATAAAAATAATGAAAACTTAAATTTGATATCTTTTAATTTTATTCTAGTGCTAATTGACTTTAATAACTAGACTGCATTTTGTGCTTTTTAAATTACTTGATTTGATTATCATTATGCATTAAAGGGATTTTATATATTAAATACGATTTTCTGTATTTTTCGATGTGCGTATTTATAAACTATGTTTTATGTATTAAAGGGACTGTAAAAATGAATAAAACTATAAATCAACCTGAAAACATAAAATAAAATATTGGATTTACGTAAAATTTAAAATTTAATTAATATGTCTTTCTCATCTAATGGTATGCTATATGATTATATGTTATATGATCTAAGGGGAAGTTATAAATTTAATCGTCAGTGATATGAGATTTAACATATAATAAAATATAAATGAACGATATGATGCTTTAGCTTATAAAATAATCTTTTCTATAAAAATTAAGAAATAAATAATAAAATTTTATTCCGCTTGTTATTGGTAAAATCAGGAATCTTACATATATGCATTGCCTATAACAACACACACATGCGCACACACACACACGCACACAGACAGAGAGACTACATTAATCCTTCATAACTAGCTGACTATGGGATAGAAAATAATTTCAATATTATTATTATTATTATTAGACATATTTATTGATATCTACATAAATTACTTTATTAAAAATACTCGTATTCATAAATTAAAAACAAATATGTCGATCTTGATGATTTACATTAATGTCTTCGTTATCGTTGTTATGGTTGAACGATTAGAGTTTACTATTTTCATAAAATATAAAAATTTGCTATAACATTTACTATATTTTACATTCTTAAATTACAAAATACATGAATAAATATTACACGCCTAATTTTTAAATTTTAATAATTTATTTATACAATACTTTTGCATAATAATGCAATTTAATACGTGATTTTATTTTATTTTTAAATTTTTAAAAGTGATTTTATTATTAAACTATTGTTATATCTTTTTAATAAAAGATTACCTATATATAGTTATGCTATATGGGTTGATAGTTTTGTTAATTTTATTTCTATAAAAATGACATTAAATAACAGAGATTTTAGTTAGTTAGAGATAGATTTTTGTATTACAAACATAATTTCGTCATAATATTTTAATCAGTGTCTTGTTAGTATGACTTTGAAAGAATTTATCCGTTCATTCTCCAACATTCTAATAAGAATATTCATTTTTTCTAATTCTTTTTTCTGATCAAAGAAAAAATCACATTCCGAATTTACATGCAATTATTATTAAAATACATTCACCTATTTTCACAACGATATTCCTTTATGAGGTCTAAATTATAAGAAGGGAATAATAGCATTAACAATGATTTTCTGGCGAATGAAAATTTATTCGAAAACAAAAGAGACGGATTTTACAGCCTGCGAATTACGAAACATGAAAAATGCTCCTCGTGTCATTAAAGAGCAAAAGATCGTTAACCCATACGTACACTCACCAGCACAAGGACATTATAATAAAGCCAAAGAGAAAAGGGCGAGTAGGTTATTCACGGGGCAATAACGATGGGTGAAAGAAAGAAGAGAGTGATAAAGCTGGGCGCTCCAATGTAGTTCATCTCCGTGTGCATGCCTTTCTCTTCTGTCCTACTTCCTGGACACGACGAGTTCCGTACCTAAATACAACCTGCCCACCGTGTATATAACCTGAGCGGCCGCGTAACACTTGGCCCATTCCAATAAAGAAGGATGACTCGATAACTAGTTTCACCTCTGTCGAGCGGCCGGAGCCGCGCATCTCCCTCTCTCCCTCTCCGCCTGCCTCACAGATATCATAACGATTCTCTGAATCTCGTTTAATCCTTGCATTCCTCCATTCTCTACTTTTACAATTTGTTGCTAAACTATCTCGCTACTCCTCTGACTGCAACTTGCAATACATGTGTACCAAGGAATATCAAGTATTGGCATTTCAATGGTATGACGTTAAGACATAGCTTTGATCAAATTATGATATTGACTATTAAGCTTCCGATGCAAAAGATTATTATTAGGAAATACTCAAATTTTGCAAGAATATATCACATACAACATATACAAATATAAAAGGAAATATATACTGTTACGAGCATTTCTTTCGTTGCTCACTGTATCTATTTTATCAGGATGCCGATAATAATACTTCCTACCACGATAAAAGATTCATTTATTCATTTGAATTCATTTCAATTTTCATAATATAAATCATGGAAATAATTATATTAAGGCTCGGAGAGCAAAAATATCCAATGTAAAATGAAAGTACTTATCAAAAAATATACGCTAAATCAAATATTAGTGTATAATGCAATAGGTAATTTAAATTTTCAGTATTGCGCACAGTTTGATCGTAATTTATCAAGTTTAATATAATATTGACATATCTTGTACAACGCATATCATCTCACCAAACTGTTGACGTAAAAAATCGAAAGTCTTCATCTCTGTTTATCTTTTTTCCTTACTCTCTCTCTCTCTCTCTCTCTCTCTCCCTCGTTCTCTCCGTTCTTTCTCTTTCTTTCGTACCCATTCTCTTGAAAGCACATAAATTCAAACGCATAGATACACGCGTGTAGGACGAGAGTATCGATATTTTTTACACCCGTTCCTCTCCTTTCATTTCCTTTCCATTGAGCATAAATAAGTGTGCACTTATCTCCCACGATGGAAACAACGCTTGTTTCTTCCGGTCTCGATGCGACCACATCAAAGGTGAAAGCGTTTGCTGAAAAGGAGGACGTTAGGCTGGACCATTTATTCATATATGGATTCTGAGTTATGTATGTGGATGTGCCTGTGTATAATGCTTACAATGTTGTTTTACACGATTTTTTAATAAAAAAAACTTCGTCAAAACAACATTTTCTTTTTAAATAATCATATTATAATAATTGTTTTGACATTTTCTTTAATTTACTTACTTTTTAGATTTTAAAATATTACTTGTATAATATTTGATACTTAAATCAATTGTACAATTTTTCATTTTATTAATCAATATACACTGTAGTTGTGTTATAAATATAAACCTAATGAAATTGGATTTTTAAATAATTTCTAATTATTAATTGCAAGTAATTATGATTATTTACACTATAATTTTTTTGAAACGAAAGTAATTCAACATTTTTTTACAGATTTGTTATTCAATTAGCTAATATTAAAATTATTAAACGTGTATAAATTCAAATTAAAATGCAATCTAATGTACAAAAACTCTTTAATTTCAAATAATTAATTCTATGCATTTCCTCTTGTAAGTGATAACATAGGAAATATCTTAAATTGTCGAGTTTTATCATTTATTACATAAAAATTAATGCAAATCGGAACCAATACGAAATTTCATTTTCTTTCATATCACTTATAAATTTATCAGCTTTAAATAATAAAGAAAAGCTTTTCATTTCAATGGCTATTGTTTACTAATTTATTTATTAATTGATACAATTAATAAGCAGCTATTATTAATATAGATCAAACGTAATTAAAGAAAAATTGCAAAATAATATTTACGTTTTACAATTCTACAGCTCAAAAGATTAATACAGAAGTTTGAATATTAAATTATTAACTTTAGGAAGTATTTATAATGGCTTTTATGATAAACCAACTTCTAATTGAAATTAATAAATTTAATGCAAGCAAATATATCCTAATTTTAATCTTATATACTATGTATTGTACTGGTAGAATTCATTTATTATTAATAATTTTATTTAATTAGTAAATTTCAATCTATATACTTTTTATAAGTACAGTGTATTAAAAATATAAATTTCATAAAATTTTTCATTTTCAGATTTATAATAATTTGATATGTATATTAACGAAAATATAGTATTTTATAATAACACTTTCTAATAGACGAAACTACTTATAATTAAATTGTATATTTAACAAAATCTAATCAAACATCTAGTTAACTAGAAAAACATTTAGTAAAACTTCGAATTCCTTCCTTAAAAAATATAAAGATGATTTTGAAAAATTTCCACTCATTAATGGAAAAAATTATCCATTAGTAGTTATCAATTATGTATATTAATTTAATTATGCAATAAATTACAATTTACGTACACTATGTCTTTAATATAAAGAATTAGAATATAAGGGACTTAAATTTTTTGGGGAATAAACAATGATATTTTCATAATATTACTTAATCACCATGGTATTTTTCATTTTTATGCCAGACAAGCGGGATTCCATATGATAATTTGGATAAACTGCATTGCTCAAATGTTGACCTCATCATCCTTGAACTTCAACGACGTTATAACTTGAATAAGGAAGTACCTACGTGCTTGCAATTACCTCGCCCATTTAATTTTCGACCACTTTTACTTGGCCGTGAGTGAAAGGAATCTGGGTATAGTGATGTTCAGCATGGATGCCCAAGTTGTTTGTTGATTTTCTCCACGGTTTTATGCGTCGCCACTTGCCGGCAAATCAAATCATTATCCGTGATTGCTTATTTGGAAATTTACAAATCAATAATTCCTCCTTCGCTAAAGTCACTATCAAGATATATATCAAATAATTTAGTATTCCGAAATTTGTTCTTTAACAATTCATTTATTAAAATTTATACGAACAATTAGTTGTTCCACTTTCAAAGGTACCATTACATTCCCGTGACAATCTTTTTAGTAGACGATTTTAATCGAAACTTATCCGGAATCTTCCTTATCGACTTCAGGTTTATCTTACTTTTTATATTATATCAATATTATTGAAAGTATTTGTTAATTATTACAGTTAATGGTATTACACTTTTAATATTGTGATTCACAAATTAACAAAGACATAAAACATAAAAAAATAACTCTGTCGATAATACAGAATACATGTGCATACATATGCGAATAAAACACTATTTAAACCTGAATGCTAAACGGTTGTAGGATATGCAAATAATAATAAATCTGTAATAATTTCTCCTTTATATTATAAAAATATACACTGATAAATTTGCAAATTTAAAACTTTTTGCATTAAATTTTTATGAAGAATATTACGTCTTAAGCTTTATAGGTAAATAAGTTTATAAGTATAAGCAAATAAGATAATTTAAACCTTAAATTTTTAAATAAAAAATATCACATATACTAAATATTATATGTGCTAATTTTTCAAAATATTCAATTAGCTTCAGTTTTAAGATTGAAACCCCTTTATATTTATCTTGATCTTTATATTTATCTATTAATATATCAATTAAATTATTAATTAAATTATTAAATAATTCAAATTTTACTTGAATACAGTCAGTACATATATGTACTCGGATCTTTTTATTGAGTGAACACATTGTTATTACTATTCCAAACATTATTAAAATATAGTATAATGATTGTCTCCTGATATTGAGTCATGATAAAATAAATTGACGATTAAAATACATGCGTACTTATTGCGTTGAAAACAAAAATAAATAAAACAAAAATAATATATATATATATATATATATATATATATATATGTAATAATATAACATTAATTTAAAAAACTAAAAAAATTACCTGAAAATATTTATTGCATATATAAGGTAATAATATAAATATATATTTATATATATTATTTGTTATCTAAAGTGTGAGTGTGTGCATACACGCTTGTGTTTTGACAATATAATAATAATATTAATATTAAAAACCTTTCAATTAATTTTTCAACCTTTCAATTATAACTGAACAGCTCATTAAAATGATGAAAAAATTAAGATAAATTTTATTAACGTACATGTTATATAACTATACTGTTAAAACAAATATATTATTAAAATATCAGTTTGTGAAAATTTTTTGCGATATTTTAGGTAGAAATTGAATATAGATATTTCTAGTGATTCTATTAAGAATGAGATTTAAACGTCTAGATTGTATTAATACATTACTTTTTAACTGTATTGCAATATATATATATATATATATATATATATATATATATATATATATATAGCTGATTACTGAAGTTAAGTAGCTTACCGTAGACTAAAATATTTAGTCGGATAATAAACTCGGCTAACAAAGTGATATTTATCACAGAAAACCGCAACCAAATGCCACATAAAAATTCATAATTATATCTTTGTCTTCATTATTTCCATCTTAGGTTGCACTAAATTTCTTTAATAAGATAAAATTCAAGGAAAAGATAATTTTAAAATAATTTTGATATAATTGTTAATTTCTAGTTTAATTTCAGGATACTTAATGTTATTTTTACAGCTTCATCAATGAATTGTAACTCGTTATTTTATATGAGCCATATTTTATCTTCTTGTTAACATTGAAACAGCTACATTGATTATCACGATGGCAGTAATTTAAAAAACATTGTCTCTAGAACTCCTTCAAATGTTGCACTTCGTTAATTTTTTTCCAATCAATTAAAACACTTTTTTCTCACATAAAACAAAAGGAACACTTTACGTTAATCACGACATTAAAACTTATTAGATAATATTTACAAAACAATAGAAATGTCAAATTTTTGAAATAGTTTTATAGCCGACATCATTGTTTTATTGTAATGTAAATTCCAAATATTGAATTTGATTTAATTTCGATTTTCAAAGGTTTCAAAGTTTCTAAATTTCATTTCTGATATTCAAAAGTTATTCTATAAATATTATAAAAGCAATAAAATTATAAAAAAATTCATAATTAATATCAGGGACAGTGATTATCCTGATGATAATAATAATAATAATAATAATAATAAAATTTTAAGTAAAAATGTAAATTATAATAAGTTATCTTAAATTAAATAGCACACTTGCCAACTTGTAAGCAAATGTATATAAAAAGAAACAGAAAGATATAATTCGCTTTAGATTCATTAATTGTAAAATTATATATATATATTTACGCAATTAGTTGAAATATAACGAGAAATATTAAACAAATTATGAAATTATTATTGCAGAAAATAACAGAATTGTACGATTCGTAGCGGTTAAATGCCGCTTAACAAGTTAAATTAGCATTGACCTATCTCCCGAATTAAAAAAAAACGAATATAATTAAAGATTAAAGAATATAAGCAAAGAGCAGAGTTATTTTGTATATGTTTATAAACATTGAATATAAATTGATTATTCAATAATTATTAATTGATCTATAAATTATCTCGAAAATATGAAAAGTATAAAACTATAAACATATAAGAGTAATTATATAGTTTTCATAATAAAAGATTGAATATTAAAATGTTTGAAAAACATCAAACCTACTTTTATTCATTGAAATAATTTACTAATTCGTGTCTATTTGTTAAAATAAATTTATATTGATTAATGTACTGGATAGTTAAAAAACAGCTTGTAAAAAATGTTTGTCCTTAAATACGCCAAAGCTAAAATTTATTAAAATAACAGTATAAATGAAACATTTGTTGTTTTCTTTGAATGGTAAATATATTTCTATAAATTGAAATAGGCTTGTTTACGCAAAAGGCATTATTGAAATATTTCATTTTGACGTCACTGTAATAATATAGTTGTTTGATAATTGCCAATGATTATATGAAAATATTGATACATTGTAAATACGTAAATAATATAAAAACTAATAAAACAATAGAATCATATCGAAAGATAATTTTCATTTTTTACTTTAATTTTACTTTTTAACGTGAAAGTAATGGTTGTTTAATTCCTCAAATGTGGAATTCAAAAATACGAAACACGAATTTCTAATTAAATTGCGAACTTTTTCATCCTTATATTCCATATAATATGATAAGTAAACGAGAATATTTCATAAGCTACTGCAATATAAATAGAAGTTATTTTATTTATAATGCGCGTGTATCGTATAATACAACAACCAAGTTTCTACTTTCAAGTGCAGTGAGAGATTTAAGTAATGTAAACCACCTCCACTTTGCTTAGATCCATTTCCTTTTGCGGTTCTTGGGATCATAATAGTTACTCACCTAGCATTAGTTCAAGCTCTAATTTACTAATTAAATTCACTAATCGATTGCATGCATTTCTCTAACTCGCGATATATTAGAAGAACATATATTTGATTAAATACTAATACCTTGTAATTCGAATGAATAAGTGTTGTATGATTTCACTGCTTAAAAATACTGTTTGTCAATTCATGAATTTTCGGTTCGCTAGAACTAAAGTAGAGTGACTTGAAAGGGAAAATATAAAAAAAATAACGATTTATATAAAACAATAAATATTTATTCTCACATCAGGCAACAGTAACACGTTATATAATACAATCGTTTTATCTTATCAATCGGAGATAAATAATTTAAATATACATTAATATAATAAATAATAGAGAATAGGAGAGATATGATTTGCTCGAATCTTTGTAAACAATTGTGTTGATTTTCAGGTGATTTTCAGGTTAACGGTATTAGAGAAGAATTTCGAAAGGAAGCACACGAAGAGGGTTGATTAGAGGAGGAGGGAAATGAAAAAAAAGTTTGAAAGTAACGAGTGATTGGGCGAGACTATAAATGTTAATCAGCTAAGAAATAGTTTGTTATTTTGTTGGTAGTCGACAAGTTATTGGATATTAAAGCTGAATTGTAAAAGAAGTAACGCGCTGGTCTCTCTGGATCAGTAAATTTCCTGTCTAGTCTAGTCGAGTCTTACGTGTCTCTGTAAGTATATGTGGCGTCAATCATGTACGACAGTGACCTTGATCGGACCAGTTTCTCTCCTGCTCCTTTATTCCTCGTCTTAATTTACTTTTTTCTCGATTCCTGGTGTGAAAGTGGGGCAAGTGCGTGCCTCCCATACGCACAACTTCTCGTGAAATAGTAGTTAGCGTCCGTGGTACAGTACTGTCTTCGTTAACCGTTATAGGCGTCGTCATTCCTGTCTGTGTGTGCATATATATATATATATTTATATATGAACGCTTAGTGCGTGCATACGTAAAAACTTCCGTTTGATCTAAAATGCGTCCAAACTATCGTTCAAGGGGGCGCAAATATTGAAACTCTTAGACTTTATTCCAATTACTTAAACAGGATATAATAATTTAATAATGGTTAATGATTCGAATAGCATTTGATAAAAGGTATCCGTGTCCATGTACAATTTATGTATCCAAATATAGGCATGGAAATTGCGTTGACCCGTATTCTCGTCATCAGCTAGAGCACACAAGCTTTTACGCATTTCAGATTATAGGAAAGATAATATAGTCTCTAATGTATTTAAAGCGGTTAATGAGCGAAGGTACTTAAACGCATGTACTTCAAGTCAAGTGCGTCAAGTCGTGTGTTTGGTTTGCTTTTAAGATGAGAAAATCAAAGTCGAGGTTAATCCAGGGTTGGGCCTAATGATAATAATGCTGACGATGGATTTGAAAACAGAGAGGGATTTTGTTTGCTTAGAACTAATGTGGGTGGGAGAAAGAAGATTGACTTAAATTAAGCTCGTGAACTGTAGGATAAGCATTAATTTATAGTACGGGACTATGAGAGAGAATTATCAATGTTTTAAATGTATACAATTTTTCTTCTCGATACTTGGACAGAATTTATTAAGTATAAAATTTTTGCCAACGGGACTCAAAGCGGGACAATATAAAAAATCTTCAAGTCTCGAAGCTCTATCCGTGAATTGAAGAAAGTGCTCGGACATTATAAAAAATGAATCTAATTAGTTTTCAAAAAATCATTGTCTTCCCGGCTCGCAAGGAATAAGGTTAATAGAGCGTACTATTAATGGTCGATGTACGTGTAAGATTATTTGTTTCCTAATTCCTTATATGAAAACACTCAATTAACCTGATTCTCTTTCGGCTCAAGTAATATTTCACAGAAAGAACCACCAATCATTTGAAAGATCTATTTCCAAATGTCATTAGAAACTGGCCTTATTCGCTTCCTTCAGAAATCCAAATTAATTTCTCTCCCTCTCTCTCATAATCCAGTACTATAATACAATTAGGCATCTCTCACTGGGGTACGTGGGATGAGTAGGCCATTTGCTGAGCGGCTTCGGACTGCTGTTTCTGGAAATTCCTCGCCCAACCACCGGAATAGTCGCCGTGCCCGTGACTCTCGATGGTGTGACTGGCAGCGTGGTGTGGGTGTGCCACCACCTCGTACGTCACGTGCTTCTGTTGCGAAAACAATTTCTTGAGGCCGATTATGCCGGCAAGGAGGAGGGCGATCTTGGAAAGGAGCAGAGCTTTTCCGACCAGGAGAGCTAATCCTTTGAAGGCTAATCCTCCAATTAGACCGATTTTTAAGACAGCCGCGGCCAACAGTGGACCCATGTTGTTCTTCTTGCCACGACCTGAAGCAGTAAATTAGAGATATTGTGCTTTCATTGTTTCAGCTCGAGTGTCTGGATTTAGCAGCATTGGCTATTATTTTACTTTCACCGAGGCCGATCATTTGTTGGGACTGTTTTGTATACGTAAACAGCTAATCTACGAACTTGAACAATACGATGCATTTTATTGCGTATGATGTAATAAAAAGAGAGAGAGAGAGGTTTGGCTTCATCTTCGTTTATAAATTAAATTAACTAGCCGTGCAACATTTAACAATAGTCGCGTACGATTATATTCTCTATTTATTAGGTCATTTCCAAAAGTGCGAGTGAAAAAATATGCAAATAAAATATCCAATATGAAAGAAAGACATTATTTCAAAAAATATTTTTTAAATGTTAATTAGAATGAACAAATAAAATTACAAAACTCATAGCACAGTGCTGAAAAGAACTTTCAATAAAATTTAATTTGACTGGTTATCTAATGCATTTTAATGGCTATTTTAATTGAATCAAATTACATTATTTATTGAAGTTTTTAATAAAACAATTTGAAAATATATTTTGTTTATAGCGATTAGATATCTTGTATGGCTTAATATGAACATGAATTTTGTATTAATTTATCGTAATTTTTTTCGTATAGATATTTAATAAGAATAAAATTGTTAAGACATAAGAAATTATGTGTAATAACATTTATCGAATAATTTATATAAAAATAATATTTATTAACTGCGACAAAAAATAAATAACTATTACTTATTTATTATTTCAAAATTAAATATTCAATTTAAAAAAAATATTTGAGATATTTGAGAAAATATTAACATATTTCTTTAATAAAATTTTTCAAAAGTAAAATAAAGTTGTTTTACATGTTCTTTTTTAATTTTTTCTTCTTTTTGGTTAAATACCTATGGATTTTCAAACCTATACAATAGAGTATTTACACTTCTTAAATAAATTCAAGAAAAAATAGAAATAAAACTTAACAACGTCTTCAATTTATTTTCATAAACAAATATTGAAATAAATTAACTAAAATTAACTATTATTAACATTTATGATAAATTAATGTTTTGATGAAATCCAAAATGTATTTATTCGTATAATTTTTTAGCCCAAATATGTAAACATTTTTATGTTATTTTCATTTATTTATATTTTTATTTTTTTATTTATTTTTATTTATTTATTAATAAAATATTTTTAACGTGAGCGTAATTTCAGACATCATCATCATATAAGAAGAAATAATTGACACGAGCATTTTATGTTAAGTAAAAAGTAAACGAAGCCGTCACTATCTTTAACCTTCTGTTGTCTAATAATGTTTGTCAATACATTTTAAAATTCAGTTATCACAACAAATTTGTTCTGTATATAAATGAAGGAATAAACATTTTGCTAATCATAATTTATATTTTAATAGCGAGCTTATTATTTTTTATTTTTTTTTTTTTTAAGAAAAAGAGAGGAAAAAATTCTATTTGTACAAACTGACAATATTTTCCCTAATATCAAAATTTTTAATTCTTTCAACTTTTTCTATAAAAGATTTAGCCCATCCATAATGTTGCTCATTAGAATTGCAATAGACATAAGTATAGTTACCATCTTGTACGGCATTTTCCGATCGCTCAATTGACAATCCAAGGTTGAGAGACCCACTAGCATCCTCTTTAGCCGAAACGACGACGTCATCTTCAGGTAAGAACCTCCATTTGATGCTGCGCGACTTAATGAAAGCAAATACTTTGCCAGCAATCAAGTCGAGAACCTCGGTCTCGTCGTCCTGACTGCTGCGTCCCGCTGACTGGTAATTCGGAACATCCTCCGTCACCTGACTCGTCTTACGGATCTCAATGTCGTCCGTCAACTCGATCGACGTCTTCTTCAGAAGTTTGTTCATGTAAGTGACGAGCTTGAAGGTGATGCAGCTGCACAAATCATTTTGCGAACACTTGACATTCAGCTTGTTTAACAATTCCTCTTCGTATTTGTTGCGATCGTTTGAAGGTGTTAGTGTCTGGTGCTCAACGGTGCCGACCTTTTCGCTTAATTTGTCGACGGGGCTGGCAAGTGCGACTCCCAGTGCGAATATCACGAGCAATACAATTAGATTCTTCATTTTCTATAATTATCAAGAGAAGGAAAGAAATTAAAATAGATGACAATAGCTTCAATATATATTCATAACTTTTACAAATTATCAAACGATTTACTCATTTTTACAAATTGATCCTGTTTTACGCGTCTTTGAAATGTATATAATTAAATAAATTTCTGAAATATTTATTAAAACATTACAATGCTTTATTATGTTTACATACATACGTAATTGTTATTAATAAGTATAAATACCATATTATAGATGTGTTATAATAAAATCTATATAATAGAAAAACTTTTTTATTACAATTTCTTGCTAATATTAAAAAAACGTTATATTCGAAGATTCCCGTACTTAGACTTTACTTCTAAATTGTGTATGTACTGCAAATTATATTTTTTATTTAAGTAATATTATATGATTAGTGGTAACATGTATATAAGAATTGTATTTTTTATTGATGATTCGAGTAATTATTATTGAGCATTGAATTAGCTATTCTTAAACATCATCGAATAGATTATGAACCATATAACATTTATTGCAAATTATTCGAATACCTTTAACTAGTGCACAAAGAAAGAAATCATTGTAGAATATAATTATTTAATAATATAAAACTAACGTAAAATATCCAGTTTGAATATATAATTATATATTATTACATTATTTCATTGAATCATGTTTATGCTAAGTAGTATAATTAATCTACTTCTCTTTAAATACGGATGTATTATACACTATATCGCATACAAATTGGAATTTAACTTTTATGCAATTCATTATTAATCGAAATAAAATCCCTTAAATTTTTAAACACAAATATCAATCAATGGTATTAAATAATAATCAATAGTATTAAAATTCTTAGTAGTAACATTAAAATACACGAGAAATCCATGTTTCATTGCAGGCAGCAAATTTGTATTTGTAAAATATTTAATTTATTATAATAATACTCAATAAAAAAATCTACTCAACATTTCATTATAATTAATGAAGTATTACGGCTGCTTTAGAAATAATAAATATGAAAATTCAAGACATATTAAATTAAATTAAAATTTAAAAATACAATGGCATTAGAAATTGATTATTATTATTTAACTATATAAACAATAAAATAACAATATAACAAATATTTGAAATGTTTTTCAAAAAAAGCCCGTTTTTATGTGATTCCAAAGGAAAACTAGATATTAAAAAATTTGAAACTTTTGAACAAATTCATTGAAAATGATAATAATATTTTTGTATCTAAGCAAGAATGAAATTATATATATACTTTACCAAGTGGCATATAAAACATATTATTTTTTGACAATTAATATAACTCTCTCTCAGAGCACTGTTGTTGATATTACCAATGACCGTTTAAATATAATTTCTATCATAATAAATGTTAGCCTATGTATCTTGGAAACGGTAATTAAATGAGAAAATTAAATTTTTATATTTAAAAAAACGTCTTTGAATATGCATGAGCCCTGTTTGAATAACACTGAAATCCTATGTATATATTGATCTCATGACAATTTAAATATCAATCTTTTCAAGTAAAAACACTAATTGCCAAATTAAGAAATCAGTTTTACGAAGACCGAGAAATAAAAATGAATCTGTATTATTAAGAATAAGAAGTCTTGTGACGAGCTCACCAGACAGTAAAGGGCTCTCTTCCTCTAAATATCCTTTCCTGAAACGCCACACTCTTTTTGCCTCTCCCGCGCTCTCTCTCTCTCTCTCGCGCTCTCTCTCTCTCGCTCTTCCTCGCACGCACAGGCACTCTCTCTCTCTCTCTCTCTCTCGCTCTTCCTCACCTTCCTCTCTCTCTCTTCCTCTCTCTCTCTCTCTCTCTCTCGCTTTATGGCAGGAGCGCGCGCGAAAGAGTCCCTTTTGTTATGATATGCGCGTGAGCAAGCAGAGTAGACGACGCTTCTGAGGCGCCTCTCTCGCCCCGGCCAGCTTATATACGTAGATCTCACTCGGCTGATTAAACGCCCCTCGCTCGGGCACGTGCTCGCGAGCCACCTCCTAGCGTGAGGCGATAAAGGTAGAAGGGAGTTGGGCCTGAGATTGGGGGCCCGCGAGGAGTTGGGGCTTGGAGAGGGGAAAGGCTCGTGTTGCGAGTGATGTTGTTGTGGTGCGTAAGGCTGGATGGGCGCGTGGGATCGGCGATACTCGTGAAGAGTTGAGCCCACTTGGGGGGAAGGGATGGGGCGAGGCGCAGTGAGACCGATCGAGAGGAGAAAGGAGAGAGAGACGAAGAGCAGTCAGTTCCTCCTTGGAGCGAGGAGAAACTGGTTCTGGATCTTTAACATTTACTCCACCTCCTTCTCTCTTTCCTAAAACTTCTCCCAATCACGCACCGCACTCTCTCTCTCTCCCTCTCTCTCCCTCTACTTTTTATATGTCCTTATCTATCCGTAGCAAACTATGATTGGTATGCGTAGCAGATTTTTACGAATGAACCGCTCGTATTTTTGCGAATACTTGATATTCCTTACAACTCGTTCTCGGATGATATATTTAATTTCTAGCTGAATTTACTTGCGTTTCTTACGAAAACTATCCTCCAGAGTAATGAGGAACAAGGATTTCAGGCAACCCAAGTTTAGAATAACAAGAACAGCTCTTTTAAGAATTTCACCGAATAAAATTGAATGCACAAAAGATTTATTCTTTATTTTATAATTATCCATAGTTGTAATTTTCAAATATATATTAGTGAATTAATTACAAATGAATGACTTTTATTTGATAAGCCATTTCAATATGTAAGTCATCATAAATATGTTATATTGTGCATCAAAAAAATAATTGAATATTCACAAAAATAAAACTTATTATGATTTAAATAGAACTATGTACAGACATTCGAAAAAAGCTGGCTTTGCTCTATAATTTATAATACTTATTTACATAAATTTCTTCTTACAGTTTATGTTACTTTTCATTCTTTTTTTTTCAAAGACAATAATTCAGATTAGAGCAGATATCATTCGCAATATTTGCATTCCGATAATAATTATTTTAATAACAATATAACAAAATTGTTTAACATATATAAAATGAATTTGAAGAGATTTGCAAAATATATTTAATAAAATAATAATTATAGAAGCAAAATCATGATTATTAAGATTGTGATTGAAAAACAAATTGAGTTAGAATTCAAATTTAATTCTAAACTTTCATATTATAATTCAATAAAATAGAATGAAACAAAGTGTGCATATAATAAACATTCAAATATCTTTCGTAATAATGTATTGATAAAAAAATATATTTAAATTTAGATAAATTAATAGTAAATATCATTAAATAAAATATAATAATAGGATAAGATTACTTTATTTCTGATAGACAAAATTGGTTAAACTCAATATTTTAAAAATAACAACTCAATAAATAAATAACAATAATAATAATAATCATCTTATTGAATAATTTAAAATACTAATCTTGCCGAATTGTATTCTAAAAGTGAAACTGCTAGTCTATATTATCTACGACATATAGTATAAGATACATATAATTATTGTCAAAGTACAAAACTAATTATAAAATAATTCATGTCTCAACATACTTAAATTACCTTCCTCATTCTTTGTAATGCTTAATGAGTCATTTATTTATTATGTAGTGATAGGTTAATTTGTATATATATATATATATATTTATGATTTGAAGGAATAGTGTTAACTAACTAGTCAGAATATGTCTAATTTATATGTAATGCATATAATGCAAAATATATATTTACAATTTTTCTGTTAATTAATTTATATTTTATACCTCATAAGCCTGTATATCAAAATATGAACTATAAATTCGTCATATTAATTATCACGTAATTATCACGTAATTAGTCAATACAAGTCCGCAAATTATAATTTGTTTTATAAAATATTTATAAATAAATATCCTTATACGTGTACACAATACAAAAGTAGTTTTAAATGACAAATTTATGTTGAAAAAACGTCACGTAAATTCATTAAAAAACGCATAATATTTATTACAGAATTAATAGGGATAGTAATAAATTTATACTATGTAATACCTATTCGGTACAGTGCACTTGTAATTTTTATATGAAAATTATAAAATTTAACATATTGCATTCAATTGAAACAAATTAGTATTATTAAATTCAAATTCAAGTTATAAAATATTTATTATTAACTTTATTTATCGTTATTCGAATGATTATTGAAAAATTAATTTCCAAAGGTCCAATACAAATATTCTACTCGTTCCTATTATTATAGTAATATATATATATCAAATAAAAAATATTTGAGCAAAATATCTATGATTATGTCACTAATAAAGTACTTTCAATACTCTATTCGACGATAATTTCGACTGTTTTCCCAATAATACAACTTAATTAAGACTGAAATATTCTAGTATATAACAATGTGAAATCAACAAATAATGATAATTCATTTATCAAATTGACAATAGAGTTGACATTGTTGCAAATCACCTTATGTGTTTCATAAATTTTCATAATTTTTATTCAGGAATCTTGTAGAAACTTTGAGAATCCATTACTATGCACATTTATGATAGATTTTTTTAAATTTTCTGCCATGATACATATTTTCCATGCAACACGTGATTGATCTTCCAAATTTGCATGTGTAGAACTTTCAAATAAATGGTCAGAGAAAAATATATGTTCCTTTTTCTCAATTCATTTCCAGAAATGATCTATAAAGTTCGAGTGTCCCGTTTGTTATCGATTAGCTTGAAGTATAAAACTTCTCGATCTATCGTCAATATTCCAACAAAGTAACCCTGATTTTTAACCAAAGATTTTTCCACAATGCCTACTAAATTGCGCCCAATAAACAGCTATCGAATGCTAATCACTCAAAAAAATTTCGGTATTCAAAAAAAAGCCATCAATATCTCTAAAGTGAGCACCTAAAAGAATTAAGTAGGCTTGATTAAGTCTCATAGACATAACCACCCTGGCCACTGCGACACTGCGACAACAGCAGCATCAAATAGAAATAGCATGAGACTCTGGTAGGATATTCTCGTGAGCCGGCCCGGATCGCAGGCCAAACACTCCCATCGGCAAGCGGTTCGAGTTCCGGTCGCCGTACATTTACGCGCCGATCGTAACGCACTTTTTCATCGGCCGATGAATTTCTCCGCGCCTAATAAAACGAAGCAGAGGCTGCATTCCCGAGGCTCGTACGTGGACGGGAGTCGTGGACGGGAGTCGAGGACGTGAGAGTCGCATGGAGATATGCATATCGCGGGAGCGAGCGGTGGATTCGTTGGCGATAGGCGGAGGTGCGTCAGGGCGGCTAGAGGAGCTCGCGCCTCTTGGTCGCGGAGCCGCGAGAACCGTGTCACGGATGTGGAGCACGAGTGTGGTGCTTCTACGCAGGCCCCGGCTCATGCCTTATTATAGGCGTGGAGATTTTTTTTTTTTTTCCCCGTGCGGCATTTTTATCCGCGCTCTCCCTCGCAAACTCGCTTTTGTTTCTTGATTTCACTGGGGCTGTCGCTCGGAGGCGCGGACGCCTGGGATGTCGCGGGAGCGCCCGATTGTCAATGGAGAAATTCACCCGGGGAAATTTGTTGGTCGTGAAATTGTTTGCTTTAATTATTGGAGGCTCGGTGCTCGCTTGGCGGGACTCTGGCGAAAGGTTGTATCCTCGGTTTTAAAAGCCGGCGGACCTTCTCTTCCGATCTCAACGCGGTTCTGCGTCCCCAAGAGAGACACGAGTACTTTGCCGACAACAGATACTGACATCGCACGCTAATGACAGTTGTGAGACGAGACAAAGATGAGGCTCTTTGATTTGACGTTGGTTACTCGCCGGCATCGAGATTCTAGTTGGCGATTAATAAAGGAAATTTGCATTATGCAATGCAAGAACCATAGTATAATAGAGTAAATGGCTTTTCACTTTCTTGAAAATTCTCTTGACACCTTAATGGATAATAGATGTTTCTATCGCTTCTATGCTCAGGAAAGCATTTAGAAAATCCCATATACTTGCTCCACTGCCAACAGCCATCTCTATTATTCTACAATTATTTTATCTCGTCTTTTAAGGCTCGTATTCTTAGAGTTGCGCGCGCACGTCTCAGCCACCATTATTTATGCCACTTTTATTTAAATTCTTTATACATTTAGATCCTAGATAATCTTTATTCTATTTTTTAAAATTTTTTTTTTTTTTTTGTTAATAGCAATGAACTGTTGGCGAACGAACTTGTCGCTCGGTATCAGAACAATTCAATCGTACCCATCATCAACTAGAAATTAATATCCTAATAATTAATCTGCTTGTTTCATCGTGTATAGTATACTAATTATGCAATTCACTTCAACAATCTTGTATTTATAAACGCACGCTCTCATTATTGCTACTCTGGCTTCGATTACATTGCAAAATATTATTCCACCCGTGCTTTGAGCGAACTCGAATATTACGCACAAACAACGTGGGACACTCGCTAAATACCAATTTAATATCATTTTTGCCTTACTAAACATTTGACTTACTGCCAACTGGCAAGCCAACTGACAGCGGATTGGCAAATATAAGCGCACCCATTAACAATAGAGAGAATTTCTTTGTTAATAAGGAAAAGCAGACTCACTAGGCGCGTACGCTCATACATCTTCAATGTAGTCCATTGCGCTCCACCTGGATTCTTCTCTTTCCGTTCTACTCTTTCACGAGAGACTCCACCTTGGCAAATGAATGCACATTTATCAATGAGTTGTTATTAAAGCACTTTGAACGAGGCTCAACCAAGGAATCGTCACGGAAAATTGACGGCATCTGCGTACGGAGCACGATACACTCGCCGTATTATTTGTATATTATTAGGCTGCCTCACATTATCCACAAAAGTACATTTTCGTTTTTCTCCTGTAAAACACTCGAAAGAGAAAAGAAAGAGACGCGGGCTTAAATTAACAGTTCTCCAAGTTTCTTTCCGTTCGTTCAGAAGCATTTCTTCTTCTTCTTCTCGCAAATACTCTTTTTTTTTCAACCATCTAATTACTATTTGGAGTATTTTCATTTCATATGTAGAAAGTTCTTTCCTTAAATTTTATGTTCACCAACTTTTTAAATTTACTGCCCTTTCTTACATTCACGCCATTTACTTAGTGTACAAATATCTTTTTCTTCTATTTTTTTTTTTAACAAGTCTACGATTGAAATTATTGAATGTTAAATGGTTGAATTTATTTTTATATAAAAAAAAAAAATGTTTAAATGCTATACAGAAAAGCAATATAAAATGCGTATAATAAGTATTTATCTGCAAATAAAATTAATAAAGATATTATCGGCAACAATTATAACAGTAATGCTTTTTAAATACAAGATAATATATTTTAAATATTAAAACGCATGTAATAATAGATGTGGACATGTACGATGTAAATAAAGACATTTTTAGCTGAATTTCATTAAAATATTTCAAATAAGACATTATATCAAAGTGTAAAATTATAAAATAATTCAATAATTCAATATTTAATGTGAAAATAAGACAGAAATAATAATTGTATGCACAAAGACTTTGTTAACTGTAATTTATAAACTTCATGAATTCAGAAAATGTAAATAGATTGTGGATACTCCTTTTAAAAATTTGATTATTCCAATAGATTATTATTATATTTAGAATAATTTGCAATCGGCCATGAGAAGCATCCTCGATTAAACAAGTTCATTTGTTGAGAAATTTTACGTATTTTACGCATTAGAGCATTTTTATTATATTAAATATTAATATAAAATAATTAATTACTCGGTATAATCTAATAAAAAAAAATACAAAGATATCAAACCCCACAGTCTGCCTGTAATATCATTGAACTTGACTTTAAACGTTACGTATTATCTCATGTAGCGCTCACATGAATTATAAATTAAATATCATAATATCGAATAATTAAGCATCATTATGGATTAAAATTCTTATTTACATTTAAATAAATAATACTATTCCATACTAGTACTATAATATTTATAGTATTTACAATACTATTCTTCGATTCTTTAAAAGGTATGTGGCTGTTAATAAAATTTACTATCCAATTTATACATAATATTATGTATTTTAATAATGCTATCGATAAAATTTACATATTATTTAATTTATACATAATATAATAGGTTGTTTGAGTAATTCTATAAAGTTTAAGCAATCCTTATACAGTTTAATATTTAAATTAATGAAAATATTATATAACAATTAAAAAATGGTTAGAAATTTAAATATTATTCATTTTTAAATAATATTAAGAGGCATAAATTAAACCTTTAAATAAGCTGTATCAGATATTCCAAAAAATAAATTTTCCGCTACAGTAGGCCGGTAAAATAATGAGTAAATACTTCCTCCGTACACTAACGTATTATTTTAATTATCATAAATAATAGTTGAAGAGTTATAATCAAAAAACAATTTGAAGTTAAATACCTCAATAAAAGTAACTAAAACAATATATTGCAACTAAATTTATTACATAAATAGTGCGATCAATATCTGCTATAAATAATTTGTATTCGGGAATTTTAATTCAAATATTCCAATAAATTAATCTTAAAAATGGAATTTCGTATAAAGAACTGTAAATAATTATGCACATAACGATGACTAAATACTATATAATAAATAATTGCAAACTCTAAAATATATTTAATTAATAGTAATAATAATAATAATAATAACAATATAATAATAATAATATATTTGAATTGAATGAAATGACAGCATTTGTGCACATAAGGAAAGTTATTAAACCAACATGCTATTATATCAATTACAATGTCTTACCTTTTCCTTCGTTGTTATTCTTCTTATTGTGCATATATTATCTCGAAATTCACAAATAATTATGTAACGAGCATATAAAGTTGAATATAAAGTTGAACAGAGCTACCTCAGATATAAATTTTCCATACAATCTCAATTAAAAAAGTATGTACTTCGATATGCATTTATTGTTACGAATGCCTATAAATGATAGATAAGAGACTTTAATTGGAAAACATTAAACGCATCTTCTCCTAATACGTTGATAAACCCATTATGTAAGGAATGATTTGAATACATTTACATATCTTATGAAATTTATGTATGTCCATACAATTCAATTATGCTACTAACAAGATTTAGTCTGATTACTGCGAATCTTCAGTCCGGCAGTAAGAAAATGTATAAAATATCGATTATAATGTCAAAATTAAATGTAAAGGATGTTATGAATGTGTCATGCCTATTAAAGCGAGACATTAAAATGGAAGGCAAAAGCCTCACTCTCATTCAGGTCAAGATTGTTTCCGTTGTTTTGATTTCCCAATAGACGTTACCGTTACATCCGAATACCAATGAGAAGCTTGTTTATATATATATATACATATAAAATATATGCATTACATCATCGATGATTGAAATGAGACGAGCGTATATAGAACTAATAAATTTGATAGGTAAATAAAAAAAAAATTATTTATTTCTTAACCACGTATTCTTATTTTAAATATCTAATATTATTATATTTGTGTAATATTAATATATGTAAGCAACTGCGTTAAGCTATGTCTTATTAGTATTGTTATATATTATTGTCTAATACAAGTATAATGAATTTTACATTTATACTATCATTTTCATAAATTATTCGAGACTAAAAAATTAAACTATTACTTCTGAAAATATTTTTGATGTTTTTAGTTCCTTTTATTATATAAAATTTTGATAAAACATATTGATATTAATAATACATAAACAATAATAATGCGTAATAATAATTTTTATAAAGGAAAAATAAATAAATTAAAAACTAAATTATGGAAAAACATAAAATATTTTTGAAAAATTTCACATAAAATTGATTGCACGTTTAACAAACATTAGGCCTAAATCTTTTATGTATTTCTTCAAGTGCATATAAATCTATTTACTCGTGTATAATAAGAAGCAAATTTTTAATTTTATATCGAAGCATTAAATTTGTAATTATAGTAATTGCAGTCAGTATAAAACGTACAATTGCATGTATATTGCGACAAAATATCATTATGTGAAATCAAAATTTGTATGAAAATGTGAAACGAAAATTTTATCCTCTGTTAATTAAAATTGTCAATTGTCAACGTTGATTGATAATTGTTTAATATTAAAAATTTTATACATTTGAAAATGTTTTATCTGACTATGAACAAGTATGTCTATTATAAAAACATATAACTCAAAATTATTGGATATATAAACAAAGTAATTTTTAAACATCTTTAATAATTTGTTTTTAAAACAGCAAACGCATATTATAAGCTGATGAATAAATTATTGCTGAAGTAAAAAATAATAAGAATAACATAAAATTTAAGAAAAAACTCCAAAGTCAGATGAAAGTATCACTCTGTATTAAAAAAGTTTATTAAAATCTTAGTGACTCTGTGTAATATACAAAGTCTTACTATGTCAATTAAACATTTCCGTATAATCAGTCATGCCTCAACTAGTTTTATATTATATTCCTAATTTAAATTATCGACTAACTACTAAGATATTTGATACAAAAATTCAACTTAAATATCACTACTACTTACATTTACTAAATAGGAATTTATGTTAAGTAAATATTTCGTCTATATGATTACTAAAATGTATATATATAAAAAATGTATCATTTATCATCAAACTATTTATCTTATCAATATATTAATTAAAATAAATTATAAATATCGAAATATATTAATACTTATGCATGTTAATATTTTATAATCTGCTATTGTAATTTGTATACGAACTTAAACTTAATCTATTATTTCCTAATCACTGCAATAAAATAAAGTTCCGATCTTATAAAAGTAATCTTGTAAAGTAAAATATTGAATTGAGGAAGTAAATTAACAGAATTACATGCCCATTGTATCAAATATATATGTACATCTTTAAAAAAAGTAGCAACATGAGAGAATTGCTCGAATCAAAAACATAGGAAAGTTTATTCAATAAACATTTATATGCCGAAAAATAATGACTGTTGGTCCAAGAACCGAGTCTAAGTTCGTCTTATTAGCTATTTCTCGATATTTAGGAGCCCAAAATCGTTTCCAGCGCAATCATTAACATCGTGCCGAGGCATCGCTAGCATAACCCTGCACTTTTACGCATGAAAATGGTTTTACGCGGAGAATGCGTACATCGACTATTGTTAGCTCTAGAATCATACAGGAGTGGATGAAACATCTTCAACGTGGACATGTGCTTCCGGTCCCAGGAAAGAGGTCACTTGGTCATTGGCTCCATTCCAGGCGCAATTCCCAGGATCGCTCATCTTTCTTTCTCTGTCCGGCCGGTTCATGTGCGTTTGAGTGCATATGCGTTCATTGTAGAGAAAACGGAAAGCATGCAACTCTTACCTTGCGTCACCTATCTCATCCACCTCGTTTATCTAGTTTTTGGAGCTCGAGGCATTATTAGTAGATTTTAAGAGGCATAGAAATGAATTTACCACTTCAAAATCCCAAGACAATTTAAATAAGTCTATTGCAACTTGAGTTTATTGGTATAGATAAATTGCTCTCGGAGAAATAATATTAACAAGATTGGCAAGATGTTCAAATGCAATAATTAATTAAGATCCACTTAATGGAATTTCGATAAATATAAACAGACTATTGATACGTGGAAGATGTGCAATGTCTAATTTATTGAATATTGCAATTCATAATTCTATATTAAATTCTTTGATTTTTATCGATAGTTACTTACATACTGCTTTTATTAACTTATTCGTTATTATTAATTATGGGTATATGCAAATGCACACACATTCGTATGTAGAAAAGAGGCAAAGGCCAATTTGACGTCAGAAATAGAATTTAAAATTATTATTATTATTATTATTATTATAGATTATTAATGTTAATATTATATAACCATGTATTAATACTTGAATTATCTATGCAGTACAAAAAATATTTATGATATTTTCTACTTTATTTATAAAATTATTAATAATTTATATAAAAAGTATTCCATTGCAAACGAATAGCAAAACTAGAAACATTAATAGAAAATGTATTCGATGTTTTGCGAATGAGTTTTATATCGATGAAAACATTTATTAAGATGAAAACATTTATTATATCTGATACAAATTGATAAATCACAATCGATGTTGAGGTATCATCTTTCTTTACACATATTATCGTGGTCTTGTTTTCCAACGTTGATAAATAAAATATTAAAGCATTTACAAATGAATTATAATATTTTACCCAACTATTAAAAATTCAATTCAATTAATTCATATAGATAATAGTATTAAATGTAACTTCCGTTAATTAAAAATGATTCAACGAAATAAATAAAATGAAGAACATAACGTGTTACTTCCTATAACTAACTCTATAAATTATTTATTTATATTTATAATATATATATATATATATATATATATTTATATGAAATTAATTAAGTCACTACCATTCTACAGGCATAATCTTCATTAATACTAATATAATAAAAGTTAGATAATCATCAGCTTATCCAACGAATTAAAATTCATATTAATAATTAGAAAAAATCTTATTCAACGAAAGAATTCAGTTTCATTACAAAAAAAAAAAAAGAAATTGATTCCAATAATTTTTAATATCAGTTAAAATCTGATTAATTTCTTATTTGCGTAATAACTGTATTTAATATAATTTGTAAGGTGAAAATACAAATTAAATTAAAAATACATACAACACTCTAGTAATTAAAATTTTCTACTTACCTTGTTATACGAAAATTGAATAAGTAGTGGCCTGTAAAAACTAGAATAACTTTATTGAACATTTCTCTCAACAATATACAAGCCATAATTTATTAATGCTCTAAATTATCCAAACTCAGAAAAAATAAGAGAAATCATGCTCCCTCGAACATGTAATTAACGATCAGTTTATTCTGATTATATATTTTTTGCAAGTCATGTCAATAATGATAAAACGAGCCTCAATTAATATTATAAGTATATTTTTGTAAGATGCATTTGCAGAACACTTTCACGTACATACAAAGTAAATTGTTTTAATTGAAATAGTTTAATTCTAAACCACTATTATATTATTCAAATAAATAAGTATATTTTTTCTTTTCGTTTAAGAAAAAAAAAAAAACTTTATATACAATAGTAATTGAATCGTTATTTCATTCGCTTATATTAATTTGTAGAAATATATATTAAATAAATAAGGTAAATATAACTCATCTCGTTACAATCAATTGAGTTATAAAAATTAATGTACGTACGTTATTGTAGATATTGGAAATATTAAATAATTTTAAATTATTTATGGATTTCGATCGAGTAGTTTAAAAATACTTTATCCAATTATCAGACAAACTTTGTGTTTGTTCATTGTTCATTGAAAAATTGAACTTTATGCAATGCTAATTTTATATTTTACAAGTACCAAAATGAATTTATTTTCTATTTGTTGTTGATATACCTGTTAGGTTCCTTATGAATATTTTATAAAAGAAATTATCTAATCGATTATCCTATCTCCAGTATTATTTTGATAATAAGAAATAATTCAATACAGATTTGCCATTGACTAAGCTACACTTTGTCCAATCATATTTTTCGACAAAGCATATATTTTTATAAATATAGAAAGTTCCTTATAAACTCATTATAGTACAATTATTAAATGTATAAACAGTAACTTTTATCAGCAACGAAATTAGCTTATTAAATAATATGGAAATACTGATCTATAAATAGAAAATATTTCAAATTCAATTTTATTGTCCCTATAGGAAGTTATGTAAATCTTAACAAAATAAATACGTCGAATTCTGATAATTTTCGTCAATACTGTTTTAATACAGAATATAAATAATGTGATAGATGCATATTTAGTAGAGAATATAGTGAATTAAATAATGAAATAATTGAACGATTATTAAAAGGATGTATTGGAGTGATATTTCTCTAATTTGAAATTATATAATATTATTACAGTTTATTATTGTAAAAATATTTTTTTCACCTTCTAAATTGCAATGGCATAATAATGGAATGGATTATGTACTTTGTCGATAAAACGTTCGTATTCATTCAACGAGTCAAGTGCGTAGGGAAAAAGTAAGGCAAAAAAAAAAGCGATAAACATAGTCAGTTGGCTAGCTTAGTTGCTCCACTACAACAAAGTGCAAGGAAACTAAAGTTTCGTAAATCTCAACTCTTAATTTCACTGGTATGCTCATCCAGGAAAAAGGCCTCCTTGTCGGCCACAATAAAGCGCGGCTTCGCTAAACGGTGGAAGCGATGTGGAATTTTTGTGCGCTTAGAGGCACAATGGCACGTCAAGCACGGAGCTCCCGATTTGTTTACCTCAGATGGATGCACGTGACCTCGATTTGTGGCGAGAACCATTCCACCTCCACGTGAGGCGATATTAATCCGGAGCAACGCCACCGCCGGCAGCAAGAGAATTAGATGATGGAAAATGTGAACTATATTGAGGGCAAATTCTGCGCTGCGAATATTCGCGGCGTGAAAGTGGATCCGATGTGTGCCTATACGTTCTTATGTAAAAAAAAAAAGAAAAGCGGAAAATATCGGTAGAGGTAGGATCTGATAAAATACTAATAGTGGCGATTAAGGGGAACTAAATGCATGAATGGAATGCTAGCCATAAAGTTACTTTCAACGCATCTCAAAAAATCTTATTCAGATAAATATCCTTTGAGTTTCAAGTGAAAGTCTGAATTTAGATCAACAGTTTATTTTTGTCTTATTTCATAATTTAATTGTTCCTATATGCCAATAAGAAACTGCACGGGGAAATGATTGAATAAATATATATGAAAATTATTTGAAGCTAGTTATAACAAAAATATTTATAAATCAAACAATGCTCTGTAATAATACCCATACGATTATTAATGTTTATAAGACTGAAGAACTTTTTTAATATGTTATGATAAACTATGTTATTTATGTGATTTTGAACGAAATTCGTTCATTTTCAATTTTCCCTTCGAAATTTCTAAACACATTAAAACAATATGTGCAAGTAAATTAGGAGTTAGTTCTGTTTGTAAATGTACTTGGAATTTGGAAGGAAAAGTTGACTAAAGTGAAAATCAACTTAAATTGTAATATAACAATATAAAATACAAATATATTCAAGGACCTTAAAGGATTTATAAATAATTTAAATAATAATTCAATAACTAAATAAAAGACTATTCTATCTGTAAAAACTTTTATTTATAAAAACATTCATAATTGTTTTATAAATATTAGCTTAATTATATATTACACAATATTTCATTTTTTTAGTTAATTTTTTTATTTACAATTACAAAACGTATATTATATTTATAATTTACAAGCAATCCCTTAAATATAGTAATTTTTCGTATAATTTTTTATATGCACATTCAGCGAGATCATGCACGAAAAAAAAATTAAAAAGACCTAATTTTAACTATGCAAAATTCAACGTACTCAATATAAATAATAAACACATATTTAATATTCAATGAAGAGAATTCATTTTTAGATTCTTCTAGGAGCTTGTTTTTAACACTTTCTTTTTTAAAGAAAAATCAATATTCTATTATTTCGCAATTTTATACTTTATAGAACAGATTTGATAGAAACACATGTAATCGTTATATTAAGTTTAAATCAGATAAAAATAAGAATAAATAACAATAAATGATAATGTGTTACATTTTTCATTATAAGAATCTAACATCTATTAATTATTTTAATTTAATTCCAATATATTATCAATATATTTGATAAGCAAAATTTTAAAAATGTTATATTAATTTCTTAACCATGAATTTGCTTTTAATCTCTATTGTCTATATTTCATTCCAATTAAAAAATATTGTATTGTAATAATTGTAATAATTAAATTGTACAATTGAAATCGTAATAATAATTAACAAAATATTAATATCAAATACAATTTCTAAATTATTCAATATATGCATTATAATTTCAATAATTGAATTACATATTAATTTCCTTATCGATCAAATAATTAACCAAATTATCTTTAAAATACTTAATATAAAAATAAAAAATATAAAAATATAAAAATTTTAATTTACAAGCATATAAAGTATTTATGTTTAAATATTACTATGAAATCTTTTTGCATTGAGCTTTTGCGTTACGTAACAAAAGTAATGTTTATTCAAGCAGTTAAAACAATATCGTCATTCAGTTAATTGTTTAAATATTTTATTTTCACCTTTTAACGGTATCATTGTAAAACAACAGAGAATCATTTCAATATTTTCAAACTTATTTTATTTAAAACTTACTATTCATAAAATGAAAATGTTAAATGTTTGTTTTTCTAAAAATTAATTTCATTAAGAAATGTATTATTACCTTTGTATGATATTTTATTCAGAAAATTAATATTATAGATTATTTTTTTTTTATTTTTTGTAATAAAAATAAATCTTTATATACTATATGCACTGTAAATACATATAAACAAAAGATATCAAATTATGTTTCAAACCTAGATTTTTGAAATAAATTCTTTTAAATGTAAATGAATATTCGAATGCTAAACATGAAATGCATATTATGAGCTTATTATTTTTTAAAAATTGTTTTAAATTATAAGTTTTGAATACTATTTGATGGTATTTAAATATTTTAAAAGACTTACCAAAGTTAAACTCTCGTAATTAACATTTCAACAATAAATTTGCATAAAATATACTGCGAACAGTTAAGAAGAATATCAAGTCAGTTAATTAGTTATAGAGTATAAATTTAACACAAATTATTCGCTTATCTTGAAAAATTAAACGCTTTCTTATTAAACTAATTACATTAAGATTACATACCATTATTATCTTAAGTAACTTGAATGATTTTTATTACTATTGAAATTAAGGTTAAGCAGAATTTAAAATGCTTCTTACGTTCACCATTCGCTTATTTGCATAATTAAATTCTAAATTTTATAACACAACATTCTGGATATAATATCCATTTTACGTTTAATTATTTTTATTTATTCGTAAAATTTATATTATTGAAAACTAATCCTCAAAGTAAATCAGAATTAATTCAGAATGTAATAACAAATAAAATTTCTTTTTCATTTTTCACAAATGATTCTGTCATCAATCTGTCATTTATTTAAAAAATTCATTTAATGGAGATAATAATATTAAATTAATCATATTAACAATGGTATATTTCACGATTAAGCATTAATCATTCGTATGTAAGTCAAAAAATTGAGAAAGGCAATACTACTTATGAATTATTAAAAACTGTTAACCTTCATTTATAATCTTCTTAGATGATAGGATTAACACTTTTCAATATTATAAGGCCCATTAATAATATATTGCTATAGCTATTAAGATATTGACTAATATCCAATTAAAATCTTAAAAGAACATTAAACAATTAAGCTGGATAAACCTAAAGTTCATCCAATTTACATTCTAATTATTTGTCTAATTAAACTGCAGAATTTATTGATGAGCTTAATATTTATAGTATTTAATATTTTTCAAAATCATTGATGTAAAAATGTGTCCAAAATACAACAAGAATCAATAATATATAATTAAAATAATGAAATTGATGGTTTTAAACACCGAAATTGTTTAAAACAATTGTATGGACCTATTAATACTTTAATAACTGTTATTTATCGATATAATTAAACCTTAAAATAAAAAATCATATTGATATAATTAATACATTTAATATTATGTTTTTTTAATGCAATTTTGATTTTCTAATGAATTCTCAAAATAATTCTTAAAACATATGATACTTATTTTTTTATCATTTATTTAACGTTATTATTATTTATTATAACGTTATTATTTATCTCTGTCTATTGTTGGATAATATTGGAAAATATTAAATAATATAAAAAGAAATTGGAAAAATTGGATATAATACTCTTATTGAATAATATAATTATAATCTTCACTGTATCTTTAAAGGCACTTTGTATGATAAAATTCTGTCAATATCTTGAAATTATTATTATTTTTATAAACCATTAATATATAAGAATGACATATTAAAATTACATGGCATTTATTAAAACTCTAGAGATTTTTATTCTATTTTCTCAATCTATTATATACTTAACGGATTAAATTCTTTTAAAAAACCATGCTTCTTTGTCAATTTTTAATTACTTTTGCAAAAAAGTAAAAAATTAATATAAGTTATACAAGTTCATTTATTTTGAAGAATTTGATGAATATAATGTATATTACAATTTTTATCACAATTGAAAAACAATAAATTAAAGCCCAATAAATTAAAATTAAAGAAAGAATAAAATCAACATTTCTTCATATTATAAATGAATATATAAATTTACATTTACTAATGCTATTGAACTTAATTTAACAATGATTCCTTGTAACAACTATTTTTAATAATTTACATAAACAAATATAAAGTGATAGAGGCAAACCATTATATGAATTTTTTTTATAAAATCATAAAAATTATTTATAAAAATTATTTATAAATTTATGATATATAAAACTTTAAAATAAAAATTTAGGGCGTAAGATAGTTCTATTAAAGCCGTATTTGTTTAGAATATTGTATCATTTTAATAAAATAATTATGTACTAAAAAATAAATAATATATCAGCATGTTTCAAATAACAGACATAGAGATAATCTTTATATCATCTTTGATATGCATTTTCTCAAGTATATATTTAGTTTTTAAATAAATATTTATCTAAAAAATTTTTAGATATTTAGAGAAAAGGGATAAATACTTTTTATGAAGAATCTGTATAACCTTGAGTCATAAAAATTGTCACGGATAGATATAATAACATTTAAATATTTTTCTTCGAAATTGATGCTAAAAATGTTTATTTTTCCAAGAATTTCAACAAAAAATCTAATTGCTTAAATTCTGATATTTTGGCATGCATATCCTTAATATAAAAAAAAATCAGGTATGTATATATACATTCACTAAAGATATAAATATTGATATGATATCGAATAGTGTATTTGAAATTTAAAAATTTTGAAATAATTTTATAAACTACTACTACAGAGTGTAAAACTATGTATTTATATAACTATAAAATTTTATGTAAAAATTTATTTCGTATGTATTCATTTATTAAAATATGTCGAATAAAGTCTCATTATATAATTCTCATTATATTTATAAATTGTGCGTGATTTTCGCCATAGATTTGTAAACTATATAATGGCACATTTATTTAATTGATAAATACATAGAATAAGTAATCTACATATCTTATACTTATTTATATTTACATACATTCGTATTCTATATTATGTATTAATAATTTATTATTTAATAAATATAGACGCTAAGGAGATTTATTTAGTTTATTTCTTCGTTTCAGAAAAATAGACTTCATTTTGACAAGTATTCTAAATATATTAATAAATATTGATCTATTAGGATGAATAAAAATTTTCATTAAAAAAATTACGATCTCTTTGTTTCATCAATATAAATACAATAATATATATATAATATAAAAACACTTATAAATATTGACCATGAAATGTAAGAATCAATTTTATGGTTATATAGTCAATAAATTGTAAATGTCAATAAAAAAAAATATTAATTTAAAATATTAATTTCATTATTTATTCACAAGTAATATTTATAGAAAACATGTTTGAGAACCAATTTAGCAAAATCAAGTATGAAACAAATAATTGTAATGTATTCTACGTAAAAGCTACAGACAGTAATGAATAAAAATGAATTTTGGAAAATGTACATATGTCAAGTATGTATTTTCTTATAATAAAAATATTCTAATTCTTATATTTAGCTGCTTAACTATCAAAAGTACTATTTAAAAAATCCGTTTATAAATATAAGTTGTACAAATTTTAAAAAAATGTTCTGTATTAGAAAGATAATTTATATTTGTAAATATAAAATACAAAAATAATGTAAATTATATTTATAATATAATTATAGTTTTTTTTTTTTTTTACTTGCATCCACTATGATTACGATAAATTATGCTTAATACTATGCACGATTTATTTGCATTTAATAAATTCTAATAAATTTCACCTTCCTAATACAGGAACCACATTATTTTATAAAATTTATAAAATTTACGGTAAATAATTCTTATTGGTTTTCTCTATGTAAGCCATATGATGAAGAGCATGTAAGTCGTAAATATTATGAGTAATAAGACAGTACAGAAAAATAATATCAGTTCTATATTTAAAAAAAATTTTTTTATTACAATTTAAATATCTAAAGATATTCACTGCTCATTTCTTAAATTAATATCACTATTTAGAGAATATATGGTTAATAGCTCATTAAATTTTATATCTACAAGTAATATATAATAAAAATACATCGAATTTTTCTTCTATTTAATTATAAACGACCTATATTTTTCGATATTTTCTCTCTAAAAATAAACATGATCTGGTTTTTAGCATTCAAGTCTATCTTTAACAATTTTAAAGCAATCAGAATAAATAAATTCGAATTTTTTTTTTTATATATAAAAGAAATCAAGAGCTTCTTCAATTTTGATAATCTTCGTAACCTTGATAGGCCAGCTTCTGCCCAAAATTCAAGCCACTACCGGCGTATTTATTTTGATCCGGGAATTCTGGCGATCCATACTGAAGTGCACCATAATCATAAATAGATCCCTGACTTCCCTTATAATGATCGAGCGGGAATCCCACCCCACTGGGCAAATACATCGGTGGTGGGTATATTTGCGCCACTGGCTTATAAAGTCTTAATAGTCCTATGACACTTGGAATCACGATAGCCAAGAAGCCAATGAACTTTTTGAACGAAACCAAACCTAAGATAATCGGTAGAAATACCAGAAGCTTAAGTTTAAAGAGCTTGAGCACAAGCAGCATCGGAATTAATATTCTCTTGAATCGGTTTCGAGCTGGAATAAGTGAAATATTTTAACGTACAATCTCGTCAAGAACTTTGCTATAGATATGAGCGAGACTAAGCCAAGGAATTATAATTACAGAATAATGAATCCTTTTTGTTTTCAAGCACGTCGATTTCATCGGCAATTTCGTCCAAAAATCTTGGCGTGGATACTTTATTTTCTTCTGTTAGCCAAATCGGCTTGAATACGTCATAAATGAGAAATTTGATTAATTTCTCGGCTTCGTTGAGTGTGTGCTTGAAAAAGTCATTCCACTTTGAATTCTCGGACCTGTAAAATATCAAACGAAATAATTTTTATCGATATAAATGTTAATGTTTAATTCATAAAGAACAACTTGTCACCTAAAATGGAAACTGTTGTTTAAATTGAAATACATTGATTGAAATTTCGAAATAATTTACAAATGAATATTGAATGATATACAATGAAAATTGAAATAAATTAGAAGGAAATTCACGAATAAAAAGTTTTTTTAATTAATAATTGCACCTTCTCGCTTCTTATGTATATTTATGGCGCATCCATTGTAATATGTTTAGATAATAAATTGCATCGTGTAATTCGCTAATAGAATAAACAATGATAAGAAAGAAGAGTTTATAAAGCTTATTTCTCGAAAATAACCTTTTTACGTAATAATATTGACGGTACTCCGTACTCGCGCTCCTTAACATCCTCTCCAATCTTGTAATGACACTCGCATGATCATTTACATTACATGGACTCTCATTATTTAAGGACTTTTTACTTGGCTTGGACAAATATAGGTCAATATATTGTCTTGCCGCGGATCCGATCCAATCTAAGGGATCTTTAGTCTGTTGCGTTCCATTACATTTACTTGGAACTTGCGATTTCGGCTGTTCATTAACAACTATGTAGCACAAAAAGAAAGAATGGAAAAGTAATGTGATTAATTAAGTGCAACGTTTTTCAAGGATTTCAACAAGGGCACATGTAAAATAATTGGGACATTAGTATTTAATTTATAAAAGTGTCCCAACTGTATGTAGCATAGTAAATTATTACATAAATATTGTCTAATATTTTACCAAATTTTGTAGAATTTTTATCACCGATATCCTCCGGAAGGGTCAGTTTATTGCCTCTGACGTCACTGCATTTTGTCGAAAGTACAACAAGCCATGTTACCAACAAGTGGTCAGATCTCATTCTATTTGTACTTCTTTTCCCTATGAATTTTATTTACATTACAACATTAATCTATGACAATGTAATTTTTATAAAAATTATAATTCTTTTTATCATTCAGTCAATTGTTATTTGCGTTCTTTCTCGTGGTAGATTATTTTTTGATCTGACTCTCGTATTCACTCGTCTATAGACTAAAGTATTAAAAAAAATATTTAATATATTGTACAATATATCAATGAAATAAATTTACCGTATTATTTGGTAATTATTATTGTACGTTAACTTTTAATTATATTTATAATTTATTATGCATCCTAATTATTGGAACCTTACTATATTAATATATTTTCCACGTAATTATTAATACAGCTATATTCGTTTGATTTTTTACCAAAAGGTAAAACAAAAATATAATAGGCATTAATTATCTTTACATGAATTTCACGCCAGCAATATAATATTTGATATTATATTATGAAATTTTTTGAACAAAGCTTTACGAGAAGTCTTATTTATATTGTTTTTTTTCCCTTTATTACAATTTATAAGTCGAATGATCAAGCAAGGGTAAAATCTAAATAAAACGTAGACAAAAATGAAAAACACAAACACATCTCGCCACAAGGAAAACAAAAGGACTCGCTACCAATACTTTTACCATTTATAGAAATTTTCAAAAATTTATCATTGTAAATTTTACACCACTGAAAACTTCAACTAACCGTCGACAACAAAATCCAAAACTCTCTCCCACACCTCCAATTCAATTACATATAACAAAGTTTTACTCCTTACATGCGAAATAACTACAAAATCGTCACAACAAACATCCCCGTACATCCACTTTCTTAACATAACCTTAGATTACACGCGATACACCTATCATCCTCACATATCCTCGCATTACTGTATTATTAACGAGCCTAGGATAAAGAGGCAGGATAATGAAATAAAAGCCAGCACTTACCGTCACATTGACTGGGCAGTGATGGCACACAATGAAAAAAGTCGAGCGCGCAGCACGAGCGTTACCCGGATTCTGACCGGCCCGGCCATCCAATGCCGTGGAACTCCAAGTGATTCCCGTTAGGAAGGAGACGGGAAGTGAGACGGCGACTCTGCAAAAGCCTGCGGTGCACGCGCATTCCTTGGAATGACGATTTTCGTCGAGCGGATACGTGACAGTGGACAGGTAAGGCACCAATTGTGTCAGGTTCACGTGACTCCTGTTCGCCTTCCTATGGCCGACCTACATTTGCCTTAGGCACCAGTCGTGACATTTATTTGTATTGTTTGCGGCTGTGATTGTGAGCAGTGATGTCGCAGATTATTAATTTTATCCGCTCCGGGATAGGCGCTGTGTCAATAAACTGGCCAGATTATAAGTTTATTCATGCTCAGATACATTTAAGCGGTGATTTTGCTCGTCAGTATATTATGGGCTAATGATCTCGAGGATGTAGATTCTTAAGCTACGCAATGATTTTGGGTTTATTTAAGGAATAATACTTGATAAAAAAACAAAAATATTTCAAGATTAGAGACTGAAATGCCAAATTATGAATACGATTTCTTTGGACAAAATCACTTTCCAAAAATTAGTTGCCATTAATAAAGAGGTTTAAATTTAAATTTATTAGATAGTTATCACCAATGATCAATTCATCGTTACTTTTAGGTTCAAAATATTTTTTTCTTTTTTCCATATAGATATAAACTTTTTGAAAGCCATTTAAAAAATTTTATAAAACAATATATATGGGCGTATAAAATTAAGTATCTATCATTACTTATATATGAATCAATTAAAGTAAAATTTATCTAGAAATGTAGAAATTTCCATAAATTTGATTTTATTTTCTTATTCTTGGAAAATTAAATCTTTTAAATGCCAACTTTAATAATACCTTATTGTGTATTATATTATTGGAAACTTTTTTTCAATGCCATCGCAAAATACAATTTTCCAATTAATTAATTAATTGCTTAATTCTTGTAAATATTTCCATTTTGTTTATAACATTTTAATTTAAGGTGGCCGATATACGGACATGAGAAAGTAATAATATTAAGAATAAACCACAATAATACTTTATTGTACATGCAATTATAATATAATATAATTTACGTAATAACATATAATATAAATAATATAGGCGCAAATTTATTAATTAAGGTAATCGATTAATAAATATAAATGGAATTCTTGAGAACAGCTGTGAATTTATTTGCAATGATAAATAATTCATATTTAACACATTCAATGCGCACCTAATAATATTTTATATACACCTTTGATACGTATAACTAACAAATATTAAATTAATATTGCTGAAGAACTTTACTCAAATATAAAGATGTTTTTACTTTATTTATTTATTTCAAACGAAATTTAAAGTTTCAAGGAGCAAATTTATAGGAGCTTATGGAACCAAAATAATTTAGAATATTGCGAAAACAATGTTTGACCAATGTTAGTAAAGTATAATGAATATTTTACATAAAATATTTTACATAACTAGCCACAAAAGAAAAATGGAAGCACAGGTGTAAAGAAAATATGAATTAATTTCGAATAAATTTATATCTGCAAAATGTGACTCAAATAATTTATGTATCAAATGCTACACGAGTACGATAATTCTTTTAGTAAATATTATTTGTATTTAATGATAAAAATATTTGTAATGGGTTCTTTCTTTTAAATTGCTCGCACCTATTTGAAATTGGTTTTATATAATTAAAATTTTAATACAACAATTAAAGAAAAGACTTTCTTAATATAATTTTATATTTGGGTGTGTGTAGTATCTAATATTCATTGAGTAATATAAATTTTTCTCTAAATAAATAGTTAAAATACTTTTTGGAAATGAGAAAATGATTCCTCGTTATTAACAAAGTATTTTGAATAAATAAAATTATAATGAATATAACGTGTGATTATTTTTAATGCGAATCAATAAATAAATTGAAAATCTATAATGAAACTTCAACTTGTGACTTTATTTATTATCAAATATACGATATATTCGACATTTCATTACTGTACACCTTTAATCGATAATGCAAATTATTATTATAAATATTGAATAATTCTGCTCTTAATGGTACTTACGGAGTAACATAATGTCATAATGTAAAAGTAATGTAAGCTGACTCATTCTTTGTATGCACGTCTCATGGAATTATGCATACAAATCGATTTACGCAAATAAATAAAAGCAAGTATAAACATGTCATAGACAACGTAAATGCTTATTACGAAAAAATATTTAGGATATTAATTTACGGTACTTTTCGCCAATATAATTATTCTTACATAAATAGTATATTGACTTTTAAATGCATAATTATGGTGTAAAGTCGTTCATTAGTAAATTTAATAAAATATAAGTTCTTCAAATATCTAAATCTTATAGTAGGAAATAAGCTATAAAGTAACAGTGTGTTTATTGACATTAAATAATTATTTCTATTTTAATTTAAGCAATAAATAAAATAAATTAAGCAAATGTACAGCATCGCACAACATTTTATATCTCATTTTTGGAAGATATTTCTCGTAATTATAAACAACTCCTCGTTAAATAATATAATTTATTATTAGTCGTATGTTTTAGTTATTTTAGTCATAAAATTATGTTTTAATAAGTGCATTAATATTTTGTAATTTGATTCTTCATTATGTCTAACAAAATATTTTAAATGATCTTACTTGAAAAATTTAATCGCCAAATAATATTCAGTATGTTTAAATAATTAAGTCAGATGTGTGTGATCTCAAATGTATAATAATAACATTTGATTTCTTGTACAAAAACTATTTGGAAAAAAGGCTCTTTATGAATTTAAGTTTTTCACTTTTATTGATTTATTTCAAATTAATAATGAATTAATATCTTACAGTTATTAATCAATTTAACAATGACCGAGTGATAATTGTAAAATCTCAAAATAAATTATTTATCTGATATTTCAAAGCATTTAACGGGATTTATAAATTGCAATTTAATATTAAAATGTATTGATTATTTATTAGAATGTGTTAGATTTTTAAAAAATGTTTTAAAATCATAATATTTTTAACGTTAAAAAATAGTCTAATTTATAGGCATATCTGCAAGAAAGAGATATTGTTAATGATGTTTACATGTAATGTTTGTAAATTTAAATCTCGTAAACATCATTAGCTACATTGAATTTCGTTGAAAATATACCGTTTAAAATGTAATAATATATACAACGAGCAACATTTCGAGTCCATAATGATAAATCGTTGCCAATGATCGTTCTTTGCAATATTTAAATTTTCAAAATAGCCTTTCACAGTTTAACCGAATACATAATGGAGAGTACGATAATTCAATTAGATCAACTTATTTTAATTATATTGTAAATAACAATTGGAAACATAATTTCAATGCAATACTAAAAATTATTAAACATTTAAATAAGAAAATTTTAATTAATCCAAGGCTAATCTGATTGCTAATCTGATTCGTATAATTGAAAAATAAATTTTATCAAATCTAATGATTTTTTTTTTTGTAATAATTTCTAAGTAACTTTCTTTAAATTACTGTTTCTTATAAAATAGTTATACATTGTTTGTAACCGAGTCTAAACTTTAAAATGGCATAAATGTTCTAATGGACATTAAATTATGCATTGGCATTAATAATAATTCGTAAGCTAAAGCGAACGTAAAGAGCAAGAAATGAAACGAAAGAAAAATCGTGAATTTCCATCAAATATTCCAATTGTATTCGTTGGGAAATTCACAATTCTGTGCTTATTCAATGTCTTTTTTTTTGGCTCCAATCTAACCGAGCGGTTTCGCTAAATCGATTAGACTCGTTAAAAAATTGCACGCATCTTTCTGCCAGACACGCGCATCGATGACCTTTAACGGCGAAAAATAAATATTTATGTACACGTAATTTTCCACGACAATGAGCATTTCACAAGCATTGGTTTCGTCCCTTAACATCGCTCACCTAACATCACCAAAGCCACGCTTTTCTCAATGAGGCTCACCAATACTTGTCCCTATGCAAAAGTACACAAAGAAGACAAGTCTCGATAAGTCAAGCCTCATCGAGCACTGATTGTCGACTAATTGTACACACCGCATCCTATCACGCTATCATTGACAAAGTGCTCGCTCAGACAGAATCTCGCGCTCGAAATAGCGCAGCAGCAGCCGAAAAGCAAGGATAAAGCCAAGCGATGACAAGACGAGTGGAGGAGTCAGCCCAGAGCCTCCCGGCGAATCACCAACTCAGGTCCAGCCTAAAGTTTCCTGGCATGCACGAGCTTGTCAATGTCCTGGTAAGTGGCGAGCATCGCCTGGTTCTGCCTCACGCCCTGGTCCTCCCGGGCGCTCTCGCAATCCCCGTAGGCTTCCTCGCAGCGCAGCCCGTCCTGGCCGTCCTTGGCCGCCTTCATGTAGCGGAAGAAGCGCAGCACATCCGGATTGTCGGAGCTCGGCTTGCGCAGCTCGTTCAGCTCGCGCGACAATTGCGCGGAGACGAGGTTCGAGTAGGGGGCGTACCGGGCCGGGCTCCGGTACATCGCGCAGACGACGTACTCGCGGCAGCCCTCGCTGTTGTGCCCGAGGCGCGAGAAGACGGCGTCGAGGCGGGAGAGCAGTGGCGAGTAGAATGGATCGTAGTTGGTGAGCAAGAGAGAGCTCGTGGGTATCTCGTGAAAGACCTGGAAGGAGAAAGAGACTTGTTCGTGATAAATGGCGAGGGAGCGATCGGTCGTCGAGTCGGCGTTCAATTGGACCGAGTATGAAATGTGGCGCGCTAGGTGCGCTCAATGCAATTAGAGGAAGGAAGATGTAGAAGCTTGCCTTGAAGTCCTGCCTCTTCATCTGTGGATTGACGACGTGCCTCGTGTAGTACTTGTCGGACAAGGCGCTCATTGGTGTGAGTCGGGGATCGACGAAGGAATATCGCGAGGCGATTTCGGGCGCCTTCGTCTGGAGCATCGTCTCGTCGTACATGACCGAGGCGGGCAAAGTGCCCAGAGGTTGGCGCATCATGTAGTCGTCGTTGTAGAGGTCTTGGTTCTCCTTGAATTCGTAGTTTTCCTCGATCGCTTGCTGAGGATTTTGCGAGGATTGTGCGAACGAGGTCACGCCTGTTGTGGACAAACGAGAATTCGCTTTTGAAGTTATTCGTGCATGTGCCGCGATGTAGCCAAATGTTGCCAAGTCGCATTAATCTATCGCGTCATTAAAAACGCATTTGAATGTGGCGTTCCTCGAAAAAAAAGCAAGTTTGGCTTGGCATTTTGATAATAGAAAGGAGGGGAGGCTCGATTAAACGTCCTTGAAAGCTTGTAAATGTAAAATGATTAGCTTAAAGTGACCGACTCTGTACTTCCTTCGAATCATCAGAAAGTAGAAAAATTATTGAAATTCGCAGAGACAATGGGACTGTCTAATTTATTATTATTGAATAACCGCGAGTAAATAATGCAAGGCAATTGATGAAACGGTAGCATTTGTGATTTTAACATTTTTCTCTTCTCTTTTATATAACTGCCCGAGAAGCAATTTCAAAGCGTAATTTTTCCTCTTATCTCAAGCGTGTCATAAAAGTTTTCAGAAATTTAATTAGATAATTAGATGTAGATATTGCGCTGGTGGACTTAAATGTTTCTAGATTTTAATCATTTTTCAAATGACAATTCGTGAATTATTCAACGAGGAAAAGCCTTTAGATTGTTATATCGTAATAAGTCAAAAGATATCCTCCTCCGTAAGTCATTTATTATTTTAGAATCGGGCACTTTTATGTAGATATTAGTATTTATTTCATAGAAAAATTGGTTTCAAGAACTTGTTAAGCTAATAATACTCATCTTTCAAATTTTTTTAATTTCACGCATTTCCACAAACGATAATTACACAACGATTTTCCCAACCAATTCCCATCGCTCAACCAACTAATAATCTTAAAAAGTTCACTATACTTGAACGGTTATTCTCAATTCGATGCTTGAAGGTATTCTCGTGAAAACCTTTCATTTAAAAGGTCAATGTGTTTAAAGAGAAAATACGGGAAGAACAACCTTCATCTCACTCAATACTGTTATTCAAGTTATTTATGAATAAATAAAAAGGTTTTTCATTCGTTAATGTACTAAAGGAGTTAAAATTATCGATAAACTGTTACTCCTAATGAAAAAAGGTGATTATCGAACCCCAAGAGTATCATTACATAATACTTAATGTTACTTGGCCTAATCTTATTTGTAATTAAAAACATGACACGTATAAAATTACTTTAAGGACTCTGTAAGCAAATTAGAATTTCCTTTAATTTACAAATTTTTGCTGCAATAATGTCCAATATCAATAGCCAACGTTAAAGTATCGAATAACTAGAAGCAAACAAATTCTTACAACAACAAAAATATTCGACATTTTCCACCTATTATTATCAATCGGAGGCTCATCACTTATGTAATACTTTATTGAAATAAAATTTATGTATATACTTGCTCAATCTGACCTTTTCCAACAATCTTGCCGATACTGCCTATGATACTGGGCAGGAACAGTGCTATGAGGATGCTTTTAATAATCTGCGCGCCGATAAAAATTGGCAACAGCAACTTCTTTAAGCCGAATGCTAAAAAACCAAGTCCGAAGCCTGTTAAAAAGGTACTCTTTCCCTGTAAAATGGCTGAAAGCAAAAGTACCGGCTAATTAAAGCATTGATGTTAGTTGCTGTGAACTGTGTGCTCTACGTGTTTGTTGCCACGGCGATGGACCAAATCACTGTAAAGATATTTTTTTATCCAAGAGTGTAACGAAAAGTTGCTTTCTCTCCATCTAAATGCTGTGCCAACTGCCGCGCACTTGTCGCAAGCAAAAATTTCTTGTCACACTCATTTCAATTAGTACGCATATCACGTACATTCTCTAATCTAGGATACAGCTAGATTAAGCTATTTATATTCACAGTTTGATACTTGTTTCGCGATACTTTATGAGAGAGTACACGTTCATCATGTGCCAATTAATTGTTCTTTTTCGACAATATTCGGCAAAATACCTATATTATAGGCGTAATTTAATAATTGCAAGAGACATCTGTTAGATTACTAATAATACGATGGATTGTGAGCGCAGATTTTTTTTTTTTTTTTTTATAAATAATTTATCTTTGGACAATGATTAATACGCAAAATTCTAAAAGATCAACTTTTTTTAAATAAAATCAATGGCTTTTCTTCATTAACAGTGAGAAACTTATCTACATTTCAGTTTACAAATTAAAAATCATATTAATACGAAATGTTAATGTATTTAATTTACGTAGTGCTTGTAATATTGTAAAATTATTTATAAAGTGACTTGGAATGCTATTATTATTATTACACAATAGTCGGGAAAAATGCATACTCCACAAATACTAAACGAATGTGCGTGCCTATTAAATGTAATTATTCTTGCCGTTATATGTTACTTTAGAGAAAAAGTTGTAATAAAATATTATAAATATTTTTAACAAACAGTTCATTGACAACTTTGAGCTTTGAACCCGATGGCTGTATATATAATTAAGTATTTTGCTTCTCCTCGCCAATTACAAATTTCTAATAATTATAAATTTGAAGTACACGAATAAGGACGCGTTTGGAAAAGCATTTGACCTGGCATTGCAATTAAAATTATTTTAGCGTATTTGAATTTTAACGTGATTTATTTCGCAAAATAATTATGGATTGTTCGTGATTGCTTTTAATTTGTAAAATAAATGTCTTTGAATCGGCGCTTAACTAATCGTCAACCAAACATTCTTCTTGCAACAACAAATTTTAGTAGCAAATTTATTATCGCGCTTTCAATATTTCAAATTTATCCATTTTGCAAATCACGATAAGAGAAGCAGCTTAGAAAATTAAAAATCTTATCTAATATATGAAATTGAGGTGTTATAAATTTATTTGCATCGAATCTATTCCATGAAAAAAAAAATATAAACAGTGAAAAAAATATATTAATCCAAGTTTGTCATTGATTTATCAGATATTATTTTTCAAATTTATAAATAATTTCGGACGCGCAGTAAAAGCCACTCGACATGTGTATTTTACCAGAATATATGATGTATATATATACGTATATCGATGCCTAGTAAAGTCCCGCGTGAATAAATATGCGTGTGTGTATTGTTTATCAGTAAGTGAATGCAGTTATGCATTTCAAATGAAATTATGTCTTTTAATTGAGCCCTCGTGTGTACGTCAGATTATCACGGTGAAAGCCGGTACTTGTGAAACTTGCTAAAAGCAGGTGGTGGGAAGTTTGTAATGGTGATAGTAGTGCCAGTAGGAGTAGTAGTAGTAGTAGTAGTAATAGTTATGGTATTAAACAAATAGTAGTGGTGACCTAGGAAAAGATGCAAACCAGTTTTAGTGCGCCTCGATGCTTAGTTTATTGCTCGATAATATTATTAAGCCGCTAAAAGCAGAATTATCTATAAGTTTGAAATTTAAGTAAGCGATTAAAGTGTATAATTCTGTAAAGCAGCATTTCATTCTCAAAGATAAAGCTAATTAAGGCTGTGGAAGGTTAAGATTTATATTATAAGCAAATAATATTGTATGCACCAATAAGGAGGAGAATTTTTGCTGATGATGGACACACGTTAATTTATAGTATTTATGATTTAATTAAAATTCCCGGACTTCTATATGAACGTATTTCATTTAAATTTATTTTTCGTTGGATTTTACTTTGATTGTAATTGTATTTATATCAATACTAAATGATTTCGCGTTCAAGTGTATTCTTACGGCTTGAATTCCACAATAGCACAGATAAATCAATTTAATGATCTTATCTAATATTATCTAATGATTGTTTATTACATTGCAATATAAAAGCCAACGAATTACAAACAAATTTAAATATTCCAAAAACGATTGTTATTTCTTTACAATCAACATTTTATTAATTGACCAAAGTAAAAGGAATGCTATTAATGTTGTTAATGGTGTCCTTCCTCAGTTTATTGAATTGATCAAAGTTTACTTACTACCGAAGAACGTTCGTGAATCCTTGGCCGAAAGTAAATCATTCCACAGTTTTATCTTCACTACGTGATTACGAGCAAACCTATGAATTTTGTCTACCAAAGATGTATTATTCACGTTTTGTAGATGTTTCAGTTCATCCGCCGAATCAACTCTCTTTTTCTTCGAAATTTCTATATTGTCGGTAACTCGTAGCTTATCGACCGTCGAAACTGTCCTTAAAAAGTTATCAATTCCATTAACACACTTCACTGAAATTGTTTCATTATTGCATTTCAACATCTTCAAAATTTGGCCGCCATTTTCTTCCGATGTGCTTGTTGCAACTGTTGTGGGTTCCTTATCCTTGCAAAAAAATGTTTATACGTACATTCACTTATTATGAACATAAATATTTATTATACTATACTATATAGTAACCTCAGAATCCTTAGAAAACTGTTTATTTATAATCGAAATAATTCATTTCTGCTGAAAGATTTCAATTAATTTTCAATTAAATACTTTATTAAATGAATAAACTATTGTTATAAGTCTATTATTGATCTTTCGTACTGAAAAACGATATATTTTTAGAGAATTTCATTAATAATATACCAAATAATGTAAATATATACTTTTGATATATATTTTTCTTGTTTCGATAAGCTAACGTATAATCGATTTCCAAAGAGTATAAATTCAATATTAATTGACTCATTTCGAGAGAAATGTTTAATATTTTCAAGTATAATGATAAAATATTAATTGATATTTCAGAAATTCTGTTAACATTTTAATAGATTATAACGTGAAAAATTTGTACGAAAGAAAGAGAAAATTATTTCACAAACTCAACTACAACCGGCTTAACCATAATGTGTAACAACTACTGGCCTCCGAAATATCTACGATGTAATACTTATTAATGCTCCAAGTATTAAAGAAATGATAATTTTACTGGTCAACATTACGTGTCGTGCTCAAACTCTTATATAATATAAAATTAAAACTGAAATTTATTGAGTTTGTTAAAAAAAAAAAAAAAAGTTATTTTTATTAAGACTACATACAAATTTTTTCCCTCGCGTAACAGAAAGCATCGCTTGTGTTGGCAACGCTTTCATTCATCTGCTAAAATAAAATCTCTCATGCCAAAATACAGCAAAACATTTACTTATAATCATATAGAATACCTATCCAAGCTTCCAACACTTTGTGCTTTTAGCCGTGAAAGCAGCCATTACTCGTGCCACTCATTAACTTACTTACGAATTTAAGTTAAGCAAATCACAAAAGCCAAACTAATTCTCATTAGCCTATATCAATCATTCTTTCAAATACATTAATAATAATTCTCAATATCTATCGCTCTTCACTAAATGTACAAGACTTACAAATGCCTCTACTCTCACACCACTCCCCAAGCTCGCGCCTCCGCCTCGTTCGACTGCCAACAAGCCTTCATCATCCGTTTCCATGTACTGACCGACATTCAGATCGAATTTGCTCGGCTTTTCCGGCGCCTCGTGCGGGTGTCCCTGTCGCGGCCCCTCCTCCTCCTCGAGAGCATTGCCAAAGCTCCCGCTCGCCAAGTCGATGGACCTCTCGATGACCTTGGCCCGAGTGGTTGCAAGCGCCACTGGCGGCCTTCCTAGGAGGCACAAGGTCACGGACACGAGCACACAGGCGCCGAACCGAGCCATGGGTACCGGCATCCTGCCTCCTTGGCTTCCCTCTGCCTTCGTCTCTCTCTTCCCCCAAGTCCTCGAGTCCTCTCTCTTTTTTCACTCTCTGCCAATTGTTTCACAAAAGAAAAAGAGCACTCGGTTTAATAATCGGCATAGCCTATTATTGCCACGCATGCTTACTATTTTTCTAAATGACCACTATATGATTTTATCATGATGGATGATAATTTATTTCCATTTCTCGAGGACATAAGAACGCGTTTGATCAACCCTTGTCAAGTCTACTATATAAACTTACCGACGAATTGCCACAAACTTTGCGCTCGGTGCTTTGTAAGGACAAATTAACAATACTACATTGCAACATCATAGATCATAATCATGTCATTTACCGTAATTAAAGCAGTGGTCGACGACATTTTAGGCCAAACGCTCTGCGAACCCAATTTATTTGACGAATGCTTGATTTGACAAATTTCGATTTATTACATTCGATTTATTACCATAAAATTATAGTTATATAATATCCTCGGGGAATTTTTTAGATAATTACGTGACTATATCGTTAAGGGGATCGATCACTTCATATTCAACTTTTCAATTATTCAACTCAATATAATTGTACATTAATCCCTTAATACGATACATTCTAATATACTAAACCTTTTAGTCCGTGGACATTTTACGAGCGAGAGAGCAAAAATCATTGCACAATGTACGGTAAACAATAAACAATTTATATTATTATCAAAACGTGTTTAGATATTTTTTAGTTACATTTGTAACTGAAATTTAACGATTCTTAAACAAAAATTGATAAATCTCTTTGAAAACATAAATTCAAACTTATTTATATGGATATCTTTAGTGGCCTCATCTAATATAAAACAACTTTTTGTAATTGAAATTAATATTTTTAGACCAAGAATTTATACATATGCGCTAGCTCAAATATAATATATCGAGGTATTGTTATTATTATATTATTCATAAGAGCAATGATATTTATATCGGTATAAGTATTTAAGTGCAATACAGTGAGATTTTCTTTGTAATTTTTCTTCTTTAACGCATCAAAAGGGTTTGGTAACATAAACGATAATTTCAACAGTTCTATGCTCCTTAAAAAATTACAAACCTCTTTGTTAAATTCATTAGAATATAGTTTTCAATCAATTATCATAAAAGATGCTCCTTCGTTCATTTTTAACGTCTAATTTAACATCTTTCCTCTACATAAAAATAGTTTATTTAAATCTAATGCATCTACCAACAAGTATATTATTAAAAAATATGTATAACTACTCGATCAGCTATATTCATCAATATATAATAATAATGTCGATTAGATAATAATATCCTAAAGATAATAAAATATCATTAGAATGACTGATCTATAATTTCCGGTCTAATTGAATTTCTGACCTATCACTTCCTGTATTTTTCAAAGCTTTGAAACATAAATTAATAAAATTTATGGAAAATATTATATTGTCAAATGTACTATATTTGACATTGTTTTTAGAATTATACGCAACAATATATATTTAATAATAATTATAAATAAATTTCAATTCATTATTCAAAATGGTTTCCCTAATTGTTACTTTGTAAGTAAAAAAAAAATTTCTATTTTAGCATTAGAATTGTGTGATTCTTCAATTCTAAATCGCGTGCGTATAATCAACAAAAAACTAAGCATTATCGTCAATATCCAGTATAATTGTTAATACTTGTCACTAATTCTTAAAGTATTAAAAATCAATACAAAAATTGTAAATGGCATTAATGGTTTATCTTAGCAAAATAATAAAACTTAAAATAAGGCTTTCACGCAACTTTTGAAACTATTATGCTAAAATTCTTAATCAATGATAATGCTACTTCAACAATTTATTATATTACCAATTCCCGTCTCTTTTATAAGAATTATATGCCGTAAATATCATGTAAATATCATGAAATACAGAGGTAGTGTGAGATAAATAAATTTAGATAACAAATAGAGGCAGCGGTTAATAATATTAGCACATCGGCATTTCAATTAATATTATAGAGACGAATTATCTACTAACACAAATCAAACATGCATGCCCATTCCCATATTATATACCACACTCATAATCATGTCACGATTACTCACATGTTCCTCCTGCGTTGATCTCTCTAAAACTATTTGACGCTCTATGTACAGTCTTATCCTTTCTTTCTCTCCACTGTATATACTTTTTTCTTTTCACTACCGTCACAACGGCACACACACACTCTTTATGCTCAAGTCAAGAGTAATTGTGACTTGAATACATGGTAATCGGGCCACGCTCGAGGTTTTCTGGCGATAATCCGTCTGCTAAAAAGAAGCGTAGGTTCATTGTCTTGTTCAATTTTATATTGAGATGGGGAAAAGAGGGGGGGACAAAAGTGTCGATATTCACAAAACTGTAATCCACTTAGGATCCGCGATTTTTCATTCCTTCTTAATCATACTTCACATTAGAATAGTTTGTTTCTCTAAAATTAAATTTTTATTCCACGTGAAATTCTTATATCAATTTTCAATCAATAATATATAAATGTATGCCATTTAAGCTCGGAACTTTCTATGAAAGTAGTATCATTTAAACATTAATATGCAGCATTAATATTTAATATTTAGCGAAGTAAACATTCATAAATTGATTATTTTATTACAAATTATTTTTATGTTTAAAAGTGCTTTAGTGATTTGTATTGTTAATTAATTATTAATCTTAGTATTGTGAAAATTAATATTAATATTTAAATATCTTAATAATCGAAAGCTATTGTTATATGTAATCGGACATATTAATCACAAATATTAATAAAATAATAACTGCATAATAATAATTTAATTCGTCGAATTATAGAACAAATCAAACTATGAAAATTAAAACTTGTCGAGAAATGTAACGGTAAAATTAAAAATTTAAATGTCACCTTTGAATAGACTAGTGAGATTAACTTTCTTTAGAATTTTAAGATCCTGAATTTTTTGTCACGTAATTGTTTTATTAATTAGCTTTTCTAATAATGATTTTTTTTTTTAATAAACACATACACATATATATGTATATATGATGATTTATTCATTACAAACTTTAATAAGATAAAGTTATTTATGGAAAAGTTTGGTAATAAAAAAAATTCTTTAACAACAATACTAGATATAATAATTTTTTCTTGCTTGCATTATTATGTGCATTTTATTTAATAAGAAATTTAATGTCATACAATTAGGATGAAAATACAAAAAATACAGAAAAAAAGGTTCATTTAAACTAATACAATATTTTGAAATTAAAGTTATAGGTTAAAACAGCTAGAAAAATTATTTTAAAATATCGATGTTTAATAAAAATTGAATAAATTATAATCTTAGATATTTTTAATTTATTTTCAACATTATTCAATATATTTGATTAATTAAAATTTAATTAAAAATTTAACTAACTTTAATTTATCGTTGCTGTATTTCGTAATTTTACAAACGTATGGAAGTTTAAAATAAACTTTATTTCAATATAAATTTGCATTAAAATAATCTAATTGTAAAATTGCAAATGTCTAAAAGTTTCAAAATTTCGTGGTCGCGTGATAAACATGTCTTTGTCAACGTTCAAAATTTAAATAATAAACATTACATATAGCAAAGGGTACATGTATTAATATTTATAATTTTTATAATTAATTTATAAGACGACGTTATGAAACATGCAAAATAAATACCTGTTGATATAAATTAATTATCAATAGTAATAAAGAAACATTGAATTTTTTACAAAGACAATTTATATTATAATTACTTCAATATTTCAGTATCTAAATCAAAAAATTATTACAAATTAATTTTATTTACTACGTAAATTGCAATTATTATATGCTTATTATATGCTAATAATTATTTTTATTCCAAATAAATAATATAATACTATTTTCACTACTATACGAACTACTTATTTTATTATATTTCAAAATTATATTTATATTTATTATACAATTTCCTTATTAAGTAGTATATCTATTACTTTAAATAAACGATAAGAATAATATTTTGAGAAAAATTAAATTTATAATTTTTCTATACAGGTAAAAAATTTAATTAATTTAATGTAGTAAAATAAAAATGGTAATATACTGTCAACTATACATATATATATTTATCTTTAAAGGCATGTCTTTACTTATAACTATTTAAATGCTTCTAGGCATATTAATAGTAAATAAAACAAATTAAGGTTATATTAAATTCATTGTTATAAATATAGATTAAATAAACAAATATAAAATCATTTTTCAATTTGTACTCAAATTTCTACTATTAGTATATTCTAATATTATAAATTTTTTTGCTATCACTATAAGTGTCATTTGAACAAATAAAAATACATAATAAAGCGATATAACGGGAATTTTAAGTTTAATAAATCAATTCTTTGTTAAAGAAGAGCTTGAAATATCCGACAATATCTTACAATTGTAAAGATTTCTTAAAGCATGCATTGGATAATTACAACCCATGAATTTAGAATGCAAAAACATATTATTCGCTGATAAAGTTACCTTTCAAATACTTAATTTCAATAAATGTCTAACTGTATAATGCAAATAATTATTTAAGCATAAGTATTGTTTCGTCAATATCGACTATTATACAATTTATTTAGGGCAATTAGTATGTTCGTCATTACGTGAATTAATTATATAAACATACTAGTACTAAATATTCCACAAACTATGATATTTATAAGCGATTTATAATAATTTCATAAATTTAACAGAGAAATTTAACCTACTTACATAAGTGAAAAGTTCAAAACTAAGCTGTCAATGTTTTTAAAGATGGGTTTAGTGAACACAAATTTACTTTCGCGTACATAAAATAAAATTAAATATCGAAACATGAGATTGGTTTGATATTTTTGAAGTTTTCGTTCAATAAACGTAGGCGTTTTTATCAGTAAATTTCAATAACTATATTAATAATTTTAAGAATATTTAGTTCTCCAAATAAAATCTTTCATCGCATAGATTGTATTACAAAAATCTGATAGTAATAAATTTTGAATGGAAAATTAAATATTCAAAATAAATGTATTACCGAAACAGTTTTACAATTCGGTATATAAAATATAAAGAAAAATCTGTATCCGTTTAATACAGAATATTAAATATCTAATGTTGGAAAAAAATAATTCAACATATTAATGTAATATGTAATATAACAACTCAATAATAGTTTCAAAGCAGTTCATATTAAACGCGATTTGTTCTTTTGAGACTTTTTTACACGATAAATACAAATGTTTACTTGCATAGCATCTCTCCATTACCAATAGAAAATATTGCTTTTTAATTTGAATCACTTTTATTTAATAAGAGAAGTAAGTACGTACGTTTTAAACAAATAAATTAAAAATTGTAAATAAATTACATAATTATTTTATAAATTACCTTGCGACAAAATATGTACTTTAATCTACCTTTAATAAATAAATTAATATAAAATTATAATATTTTTTGTTTTTTTGTAATAATATAAATTGTCAAAAATGTGTTCCTGTACATTGTAATAAATACACACACAAACGCATGCGCAATAGCGCGTGCACACACATAAACAAATGCACGTATAAGTTACATTATTTAAATGAATGATTTGATCGTCATATTCTGATATTAGTATATTTATGTTTGAAAAATTAAACAAATCATTATTATATAAGTATACAATAATATACAATAATTATGGTCCGACAATATACAATTAATATTCAATTATATTATAGAATGAACTAATTGCCGATAAATTTCCATCACATTTACAAATATTCTTTTTTACAATATAGTTATATAGCAAATAATAAACTAATAAATCATATTACATTTATCATCGTATTATATTACTTACATTTTATAAACCACAATCGTATCTTATGAAATAATATTGCTAGACCTTAATTATCATAGTATATTTAATTTTAAAAAAAATATATATATATAATTACTTATTACTTACATGAGCATAAATTCTTTGTCCAAATTTAATAAATGCTGCCAGCGATAATTGATGCAGGTAGCGCTTTATTTATTAGATCTAAATGTAAAACGAAAAAAAAATTATTATTCAAAAAAGATTTTAATCCAACAAAGATCGTTCTACATTGATACATAGAAAATAATTTCCATGTAATGATTAGCTTTATAAATTACTGGCATTATTAATAAGTTTGTAATAAAGTTATTCGAATTCTTGCGTATAAAAAGACTTTATGTGTGCAAATAGTAAGTAAAAGTTTAAAATACTTAAGGAATTTAATAACGTCACTGAAATACTTTTGATACTTCCATTATATTTTGAACAAAAATCAATAACAATGCATTACGATATACTTAAAATTGCTTAAACAATGAAATCATTTGATGTGCTGTATGTGAAAATTAAAGTGCACATATTTTGCTCTGTAATATAAAGAAAGAATGACCAATAAATGGTGAAATATTTTTTAACTGCTTAAAAAATACGAATTGAAATTAATTCCAAGCTAGGATGTAGGACAGCAGCAGAATTTTGGAAACTCGAAACGAGCGATGACTAGTTGTATGGCGAGTTATTTGTGGGACATTGCTACCAAACTCTCACTCACTTGTTATTCCACGCCATAATGAATTCTAATACCAACTCTTTGTCATGACGGATAATGGCTTATATCGCTTGATGGCACTCGCTCGTCTCTTAAACTATATTAACACGATATTACATTGTGTGCTTACACGAATCCTCACGAGATGAGCCAACGAAACCGATGTTTTTAATTTAATCAATATATATATATATATATACTGGTGAATTAATGATATTAGATGAGCCAAAGGAAATATTAATGGAAAGATCACTCACGTTTCACATAGGATTTATCAATCTGTATAGAAAATAGCTGTCGTTCGCTTGTTGCTTTACTAGAAATCCACACGCCCACTTAAAATTGTGATTATATATGTAAATATATATACAGTGGTAATGAGTTGAAAAATCGTTTTCGTAAAAATGTCAGTGAAATGAGAGACGAATGCCAGGATGCAAAAGCAAGTAAAGAGAATCCAAGGCTACAAAAAAAAATCATCGTACCATACAAGCTTCCGTACATACTCGTGCGGGCATGAGGCTGTCCAGGAAGACAAGTATCGCATTGAAAAGGAAGGGAAGCGAGACGAAAGCACTGGAGGCACTCGTTGGAGCGAGAGAATCGCTGGTGGTGAATCGACATGAGGGGCGCGCGTCTCCTCCTCGACACCGGCACCTCAGCAGCACTCACCTTCGCCAAAATCTCCGTGGACGTGGTGCCCGGATGCCGGGTGGGGGCGTGCACCGCGCGAGTATCGAGACGACAAGGAATCACCCAGACAACGGACGGCACGGGACTGCAGCGAGGCACGATATCGGCGCTCCGCCGGCACCCGCGATCTGGGTTACCCGGCCATCCGTCCCAGCGTTTCACGCCGCCGTGGCCGACGCCGCCGCCGCCGCCGCCGCCGCCACCGCCGCCGCCACCGCCGGACTCACCGTAGCCGCCGCCGTACTCGCCGCCGCACGAGACTCCGTTCGTTCATTACGTGCCAGCAGTAGTCGCTCGCCGAAAAAATGAACCAGCTGGAGATTTTAAGAATGTAATTACACTCGAGTGGATCCCCTGCGATTTTAGTTACCGCGGCGGGCTTTACGGGCCTCATCTGGCCGACTTACTCTCGGCTTCTCGATCCACTAGGCTTGCGCAATATGCTAATAGTACAGGCTCAATATTACTCGTAATAGTCATGTCGCTGATAATTCCTACAAAGATTCTCTTGATTGGCACTCTATTAACACAATGTGGAACGGTAAAATTTGAAAGATGTCCTGAATACTTTGTGATGAAAATGAAAAGATGAATGCAATTGAATTGGTAGGCATTCGTGTTGATTGGATCTGTATGACCGAGTCCGAGGATGATGTATGACCAAGGATGAAACACTAAATAGTCATCTGAATGCTCTTGCGTTGTATGACGCGATATGCATCAGAATATTCGGCATGTAATGTGCGCGTATCTTCATTAGCTAATGCAAGGTAGGAGGATATTTTGCTTAAATTGAATAAAATATTACAAACTTTCTAGATGCCCAGCTAAAGAATATTTATGGAAAATTCAGAGACGCATTTGTACATAAATGAGTCTAGAGAGACACGCGTTAAAAAAAAACTTTAAGTCTACATTCGAACAAATTTAGTAGACGCTTATCAATTTCCATATTTTATATTCGTAAACTTTCCAATATTTAGCCTTTTGAAAACCTTAAAAAGCCATTTCTACTTGTATAAACGTACTTTTTCTTCTTTTTTCTTCTGCATGTTTGATGTATTTTAAATATTGGTTCTTACAACATTCTATTCATTTTCTTGTTGCACTTGTAGAAAATAAATCTTCAAAATCCATTACAAATACACGTGCAAAATGATAACTCACTGATATATTTAATATACTCTGACTAAATCTATCCAGACGTCAGTTTTATCGCAATCAATTAATGTCTAATTATTGCTTAAGTACGCAATACCTTTCAATGTAAATGTAGTTGGAGTCATGTATAACTCAATAAATAATTAACGTATGTAAAATTAAAACTTTAAAATGTCAAAAATCAAATTCACGTGACATTGTTGTAAATATAATTAAATATACGTTTTAATTAAAAAAAATGAGATATTCCTGCCGAAACGACGCTTAAGCGTTAAATAAATTACAGGTGTTAATTTTCATTTTATAATGTAAATCCAAAATTCTCTTCTAAACTTTATCATGACTCTCCTAAAAATCTTCCTCCCAACTAATTTTATGAAACTTCATCGAATGAATTACCAACAACATTCGAATTCTTTTTTCTTTTCATCAGTTTGTATAAACTGGCACTACAACTTTTTTTACTATCAATAAATTTTACCGTACGTCAGTTATGGCTGCCAATCTGCTGGTTATGGACAATGGGTTACGAGGTAATACTAACATTATTCATTGAAATGTTCTAGCAAAGTGTATTATTTTAAGGCATTTTTGAGTTAAAAATCTTCTAGTCAGTCAAATCAATGAATAGATTATTTATTTACGGTTATTTAAATGCTCTGCATTTGAATTGCTGTTGAGCTTCGTATTTATTTTCATTGCAATACGGAATATCTCGTATTCGGTAAATAAACAAAGTGAAAATTTAATGCCAGCAATGATTGTAGATAGAAGATAGAATAATCAAAATTTCTGTTCCTCTAGAATATCGTATTATTACATAAATCTTGTGGTCAGTGTCTGTGGATGCGGTTGTGATCAATTTATTTCCTATTGTGAAAAAACTTTTTGTACGAGCATAAAACAATTGATGATCGTGAAATTACTTATTTATATTTTTAAGTTCATGATTTTTATTAAACACTTTATTATATTATTGATTGTATTATACGTGACATTAATTGTATATTATAAAACTATTATTTGTATAGAAATTAATCTATTGTTAATTAACTTATAAAACTATTGGATATTTTTATCATATTTTATATAAAACTTTATATAAATCATATAAAGTAATATAATATTTTATGTGAAAGATAAATGAGTCTAATAATTATTTTTTCATTACAAATAGCTTATAAATGTTGATAATTTGTTATCAATTCTTTATTTATAATAGATAATTAAAGTGTGCAAATATTCGAAAATTTATTTTCCAAATTAAATAACATGTATTGAATCATATATAATAATTCTGAGATGTTTTGAGATGTTTCAAAAATTAATTATTAATGGTTCGATAATCTATTATTTAAGTCTAAATGCTCATGAATTTCATCAAAAAATAAAAACTTTTTTTAAGAAAATATTATAATTACAATAAAAGTTTTAGTGTTTCAGTATAAAATTATTAATTACAATGCTATTATTATCTTCATTAGATATAAAACCAGTTAACTATTTACTCTGAAAATTTAATTATATATAAGTTATCGAGAGTATGTAAAAAATAAATAATATAAACCCACCATAAAGCGGAAGAATTTAAAACTTTCTTTCAATTACCAAAATAAAAAGATATATCAAATTATAAAATATTTATTTACAATAGAATGTATATTTGTATTATGTTTTTTCATAATTACTTCAAAGAATTAACAAATAGCTCTTTTCTGAAAATATGGGAATAATCTTTTACTGGGAAAAAAGTAAGATTATTGAAGTTAAATATAATGCTTTTTCAAGATACACGTATAGAAGTAATAAAAAACATAAGAGAGAAAATAATTTACCCATATATGTATTAAAAATTGATTTCAAATATTTCAAGTTTAACAATTAAAGCGGCAATTCTGATAAGTTTTAGTGGAATGAGCATTGAATCAATTTTAAAGAATTTAGTTGCAATAAAAGAATAGTTTAGTTGTAACAAAGGAAATGTGTTACAGATACTTAATATCTGTAATATATTAATGTAATGTATGTAATCGAAAAGAGTTTGTTACTAATTAAAGACTGTAGAGGAACAATAGAGTTTATCAGGATTTAATAGTTCTATAGATGTCCGATCAATTATATAGAATTACGGATTGCAAGAGTATTTGTTAACATACATTATATAATAATATATTCATTTGAATGTAACAGTTACAAGGTATAATCTTTACGTTTAAAATAATTATTTTAACGACTATAACAAGGGAAACGTATTTAATTTATTTATAATATTATTAATAAATAATTTATACAATAATATTAATTAAGCATAAATTTAATAGTATAAATATACAGATTAATTTTTAATAATGAATTTTTAAAGGAGAGATAAATTTGTTTGTAATATGTTGGGAAAAAAAAATTTTATATTATTATATAAATTACCTATTTCACTGCCTTGGTAATGTATAAAAAACATGATTTTAAGATAATTTAAAATTAAATAACATAAAATAAAATTCTATTAATTATTTTATAATATTAATTCTATGATATATTTGCAATTGGTTAATAAGCATAATTGGTACATTTTATAAATTTTCATTATCTATATTATTTACTCTGTTAATAAACTCTCTACGCGTGTTAATCTTAAATAGCAATAGGAACTTGGTTTTATATAATTGTAATGCATATCATTTTTATAATAAATGAAACGGAAATAATATTACTGAGCTTATTATAAATCCATTAGGATATGCAGTTGAAGTAGAACTAAACAAAAATTTATGCGTCTAATTTTAAATTAAAGTACAATATTTAAAAATAAAATATTTAATTTGAAAATCCTATACTTATTCCAGTTGCAATTGAAAATGGAAGTCTTATATTTTATAATTCATTATTATTATTATTATGATTATTACATACTTTAAATATTTATCAGAAATTGTTTTTAATGAAGAAATTTTTAATATTTCTTTGAATTAACAATATAATATTATAATATAAAAATAAAATCCAATAAAATAACAAATTTTTAATTATATTTGTTCGATGTTTAATTTTAGGTATTATGTGAAATATTATTTAATTTATGTGTTAAATAAATTCTAAAGTTAGAACTATTTGCTATGAATAAGACAATGAAATGTCAATCCTATTCATTTTATTTTTCACTCACGTTACTAATCTTCTTTCGAATAATATTTTTTAAACAATTTTTATTTAACTATTTTAAAATCTGTTACTAACTTTTAATACGGAATGATAAACTGTATTTATATGTTTACAATTACGAGTTGTTACTAAAACAAATATATCTAAAATACGATGAAAATAATTATATCCACAATTCATCGTAAGCACGTGTTTGTAAAACTTAGATATTATATAACGAATATATTGAGAATATTCAATTACTGTGATAAGAATAAATGCATAATTCTTTTATTATAAATTTCGAAATATATAATCTGATAGGCAAACTAAATAGAAGATCAAAAAAGGATGGCATGGACACAAATTTTCATCTTACAGAAATCAATCTAATTACATTATTTTTTAACATCTACATCCATTTAAAGTATTTCCAAATTTTTAAAATTTTCTTCACAACTATGTATAATAATGTTGTTCGCAAATATTATGTAATTTCAAAATTTTCTTTATACATATACAATATTGGTCTATGGAATGATTACTCCTTTACCATTATTTTATACACTCATGAGTTTAATGAAAATTAAGAGCCTTTTTATTAGATAAAATTTATATTTTAATTTTCAAATTATAAATTAAATAATAAAAAATATAATAAATTTTTGATAAAAAGGAAATTACTTTTATTAGTATCACTACAGTGGTATAAATATTTAATTACTTTTGTAATATTGAATGGATATTCTTACTAGGTATATACATATATATATCTATATATATATGTATTATTATCATTTATTAATAGAATATAAGCTACAAATAATAAATATCATTTACATACCTGTTATTTGATGGAATCCAAAACTCGTGGAGGAATATCACATATTTTCTGCTCTACATATGTTATTTGTAATATTATTTCTGTTATAAATTCTGATTATTCCTTGAACTTTCTCTGTAAAATATGCAAAAAGTTTTATTCTCCTGAATGATTCATAACTCAGATCCTACTTTTGAAAATGGTTTAGCAACGTATAACTTACTCCTATATGTATTTATATTATATTTATATTTATATTAAACTTTTTTTTTTAAATTAAATTAATTTTATTATAATATATTATAGGTAATTGGAATATATTTTATATGAGGGCATAATAATTCAGAATCTTTAATTGCCATAAATTTTATAAACAACATTGATTAACGTTTTGTATCAATTGTTAAATAAATAAGACACTCAAGGTAAAGAGATACAAAAATAATTTTAATAGAATCAAAATTAATATTCATTGTAACTGTTAACTCTATGAATATTATTATTAATTAAACATGTTAGTTGGTTTAAAGAAATTTTCATTTAATATTTTTCAGCCAAATAATAGTCTTTTCATTCGTGTTTATTGATTAAATTCTCTAATGCAAAGCGAGGTAATATTTCTAATAAATTTTATGAGCGCGATAAAATCTTGTTACGAAATATTACATTATTATCAATTATTGATAAATATTATGTAAAATTTCATTCGAAATATTTTTCAATATTATGCAATAATTGACCAATAACTCAATTGCAATTACTACAATAACCGATAAAATCACTTATCATTCTCTTTTATTGTCCAAATAATTATATTTTGCTTGATACATCAAAGATATTTACCCAAGATACACGTATGAAAATTTAATTTTTTTAACGTACATACTTATCCTATCTTCTCTTTTCACAATTAACCTTCTAGTATCACAGCTCACTAATAATCTACAAATCTAACCCAATCAATGTCTCGGACAACTTAAGATGTGTACGTAAAAAAAAAAAATCTCACAATTCATTGTCTAACCTGTTGCAAGTCACTGATTTGCTATACCAACGACAGACGGTCATTAAAGTTATCGCGCGGAACATTCGATTTGTCGGCGCTTACACACTCACGCAGCCACATAGCGTAAGCCACACACCGACTCTTCCAAACAAATTTGTACAAGGGCGTACTTACGCAGGCAGCCCGTTATGTTAATGTGACTTTTTCGAATAGTGTCTCGCGTATAAGCGTGTAACGGTTGACTCACTGTCGCGAGCTCATAGTGCCGTATCGCCGATACACCATAACCAGCGATTCCGATTTTTCACGTTTCGCCCCCCTTTTTCCTCCTTTTTCAGCTCTTGATTATGGTCATTAATGCGTTTGCGAAACAATATGCGCAAGCTTCGAGAAAAGGAGGCGGAAAAGGGAAAGCCAGAGATGCATATATTCGACAACGTTCGAATGAGCGCTCGTCATACGATAACGGTCCACTTTTGTGAAACCTAATTTCGTTAAGAAGTATACGTTTTGGTTTTTCCCGTGCGATTGAAAATGTGCCCCAACACACACACTTATTACAAAAAAGCCAAGCAAATGCTATATATGCGCGTGCGTGTGTGTGTACATGCTCGGCGGTGAGAAGGGAGTGAGAGGGGGAGATAATTAAAATTATATAAATTGAGTGAGCCATCAAGTTATGAAGAAAATGCATGGATTAAATGATACTATTTCTTTGGAATTCGTGGTATATTATATCTTGATTATTTCAAAAAGATTTTATTTATTTGAAAGTATAAACACCGACGCTTTTATTATGTGTAAACAATGAATGTTTATTTAAAGGGAATATCGATAATACTCCAATTTATATTACTAAGCAACTAATTACTTTGGAAAATAAATTTCTGTTTTAAATAATTCAAGTCAGTCATTTACAGTAAAACGTAATAAGCATTAATTCAGAAAATGATTCCCGTCTTAATTGCGGAAAAAAGGGGAATTTAACTTAAGCCCAACTTTTAAATACCATTTGCATGAAATTTATAAAATTCTTTTCTTAAGCTATTAAAATAAAAAAAAAGTAAAAATAAAATGAGTAAAAATATTAAAGTCATTCATTAAATAATAATATTATATTATGCAATATATATATATATATATATATATATATATATATATAATACTTTTAATTATATGTAAATCTTGTAATAATTGTATTTCATTTACATTGTTCAAATCAGAAGATTTTTTTCTTAATAATATTTGTTGAATTAAATCTCTCAAAGTAAAAATCTTTAAAAACGAAATCTGAAATAAATTTCAGCATTATATATTATTATATTGATATTTACTTATTAAGAAAAGTCTGAAGAAAATTATTAACAGAGCATAATACAATTAATACTGAGACTTAAACTAAAAATGCCATGCGCCTTCAAAAGTAATAAATACATAGAATATGGCCATAAAGAGTCTTTATAAATATTTAGTTGGCCAACTATGTATAAATAATGTGTAAAAGATTTAGTTAATAATTTGTAGGTTTGGATCTTCGGTCATTGACTTGGCCTATTTTCTAATAAGAAGGAAACCGACAAAAAAAGCAACTATATTACGCAACTATCAAATAACTTTCAATTCATCTGTAAGCTTCAAACAAACAAAATTCAGCCCTTCGTCATAATAATTCTGCACCCAATAAGCAATAATAGACCTTTCATTTATAAAAAATAGGGAAAAACTAACAATTCACTGTATCGTAGGAAAGTTGGTAAACTTATAATTTGACTTTAAAAAATAGTAAAAATTCATAGCTTTTTTATGTATTACAGAAATGAAAACTACCCATATAAAATGGCCTTTAATATTTCAAATATAATAAACAACAAATAGAAAAATTAAGCTGAAGAAAACCACTTCCACGGAGTAAGTGAATTAAAGTGAAAGGATTTTAAAACAATTTTGAATACAAAAGGCGTACCGAAAGTAATCAATCCCTATCCCCCCCCGAAAGTAAGCAATAACCTTTCATATATCACATTAAAATATAATTATATATATATATATATATATAGCTTTTCGGTGTCGAATTAGAATTGTAATTAACGCCGGGGATATAAATCGGTTGGCGTAGACAGTGATTATGGGAACAAATGTATTCTATTTTTTCTTTTTTTAATACAACTATAAATTTAAAAAACCTATTAGCAAGTACAATTATCCATTGTCCTTACCTTAATTTCTGTAATACTTATTATAAAATCTAGATTTCATTTCCCCCAACAACTTTATAGTTTTACACTTTTCTATGTATTCTATGCAATAACACAATAAAGAAAATTATACATCCTTCATTCGTACACATACTATAATAATTTAACAATATATCAATGGAAATTTAATTCTTAATCGCAGACTCGAACTCTTTTACTGGCGACACATAAAACTATAAGTAGTTTACATGTCAACAATATGCATAATTATTTGAACTAATTATATATCTACATCTTATAAGCTTATACTCTATAAGAAATTTCACACGATGCCTTTGCCTAATTGAGCTACATCTAAGCAACGATCATATTACTAATTATTTGCCCGTAGCATCGTTAAAAAGATATTACCTTCAGTCACTTAATAATGGCCCGTGTCGACTTATACGTGACTTACGCGTTACTTCTACAATAAACGTGAATTTTTTCCTTCATTCCTTTGTACATATACCGCAAGCTGCTCATTATTTAGAAAAAAAACATGTTCTGGTCTCTTGATACTAGCAAAACGGAAATAAAATCCATAATTAATCATTTATAATTAGTGCAAATAAATATTGAAAACAAATTGCAAGAGAATATTTTTTTTTTTAATAATTTAAACATTTTTCAAGTATTTATTGTATTATACTATTTCAAATATAAAATAAACATTAAAAAAATAAACATTAATAAACATTAAATAGCCTATTATTTAATATATTACCATTACAAATTAGAAGCTTCTATGTTAGCTTATAGAGAAAATATTATTGTGTTATGAATATTAGAAGTACTTAATATTACTTAATATTAAAAAATATAAATAAAAAATATTATTAAAAAAGTAAGTATAAAAATTTTGTCAAATTTTAACAACGTATAAGAAAATTTAATAAACTGATCATTGCAATATAATTATAATATAATACTAGAGAGATTATTAAACCTATAATATATTAAACCTATAATAATAAAGAGATCAACAGAAATATTCTATTCTATTAAATAATAGATAAATACTATTGAATAACTGTCTTGAAATATTCAAATAGATATTTCCACTCTATTAGATAGTACAGAAAGTTGACTTAAACTATTTATTATTAAATAACGTTAATTATTATTAAATTATTAATAACGAAAATAAATATAATAATAACCTTAAAATTAACTCAAATTAAACAACAAAAACTACTTTAATAAAAAAAATTACATTAAATTTCCATAGAGTGGTAAACAATTATTCGTTAAATGCATTTATAAGAAATTACAAAATCATAAAGCTAGAAGATAATACAATTAATGTAAATATTACGTATATTAAATATATATATATGCATGTATGTATGTATGTATGTATGTATGAAATTACAGTAGAAATAATTAAGGTTCATTTTACTTTTAAAGGATGTGATAAATATTTGATATACTACGTATTATGCAACTCAATAATACTTAAATAAAATGCAATTAAAATCAGCGTGCATAATATAATTAGAAGCATACATGAACAAAAATTATATATGATTAATAATATTTTAATAAATTGACAGCATAAAAATGTCTTATCTTTAATTAGCTGTATAAACAAACAAAAGTAATATCAAATTGTATTATTCCTTATATAATGTTTATTTAGGCATTGGAGTCTGTACATCCACTGTTCAGTTTTCAAATGCCTAATAATGCAAAGAAATTATTATTGTATTCAAAACAAATATGTTTAAAAATTATCAAAAAAAACTTGAAAAAACAATTTGATTGGCATTAAAACAGGATGCTCTATTTAATAAATCAAAGGAACGAAATAAACGAAAATGCTTCCGTCAGTATTCTACAAAACAAACTTATTTGAAAGTTCGTAAACTGGACGTTTATACTGAGAAATGAATGACGTGAACGAAAAATTACCAATACATTAAGCCTCGGCGAATGAGATCAACCGAACATACACCTGGTGTTTGCTACAAATCTGCTTATAGGTCAGTCGCACAGGGAACCAAATTACCAACTCACACACGTCCACGCGCAACACACGCACACACACACACACACACAATACGTGACCTTGGACTGCAGCGTTGCATTCATCTTGGCACGAGATATGGAGCTTAAGCGCTATGATGTGAAATTCTTTTGGAGGCGAACGAGACAGTGGCTGACTGTCCAATTCCGGTTTCATTCTTATACTCACGTACGAGGCTAATTTAATTATATTCGATGTCCTCGCTATTTAAATTGGAAAAGAGACGCAATTAAGGAAAATTCATGCTCATAATAATATTATAAAATACTTTCTTTTCGCTTAATATGTATGGGGCAGCACCGGGATAATTAGTCTTTAGGTATTCTTCGTTTATAAAATAGAATTCCCCGCAACGTGTAATTAATTAATGCTAATGACGAATATGGTTCACTTAACTAGCTATATTTAATTCGGAATTTTCAGAGCTCTTTTAGCTACAAAAAAACATTATTATTTTACAGATTGTTCGAATTTGACTTTATTTCAATGGCATCTCAAATATAAATAGAAACTCATTACATACCGACTTATTACACAATGTAAAAACGGTTTTTTATCTATAACTTTTACTAATAATTTATTCACAAATTAATCTCTATGTTACGATTTTCTGAGATTATAAATCCTTGATCTTGGGCTCTAATAATAATAATCACTAGCAGATTTATTTATAATTTTTAAATGTGGATTAATTCTTATATTACTCTATATTTTATATTAATTTTTATTATATTAGAATAAATGAATATCTAAAAGGAAATATTTCAAAATATTTTAGAAAAAAAGAATGTTAAATCAATAGTTTACTATATGTCTTTGGTAATAATGTTTAATTGCAAATATTAGATTATACAATTAATAAACTTTTCTAATGCAATAAAATTTTATAATTTACCTTTTTTAAACAAGTTATTCTCAGAAATTGTGCCAGTTCCTGAATTCCTTCAGAGAAAGGTTAAGTTTTTCAACTTACGAGATAAAAGATTTACTTCTCGTATCAATAATGTTTATATATTTTATTAATCTGTGCTTGTTGAATTATTCTGAGAAATTTTTCAATTTTTTCGATTTGTAAGGTTCTATTATCTGTTAAAAACTCATTTGCACATACGTTCCTACATACATGTGTATGCATTACTTAATTGTATGTATATTATAAAATCAGTTATTCTTAAATATTTAACTTTAATAGCTTATACAAATTTTAATATTGACAATATTTTTTATATTTTATATTTTATATAATTATAATATTATTATTTGCCAATTTTTAATGCATCCATATCAATACAGTAAATTATATAACTATATATTACTTTAATATATTGATAATTCACTGATAAATATACTTCATATCTGCACTAAGTTGTACATAAAATTTGAACTCAACGTTTGTGTTATCGTAATTTTATTTAAGAAAAATTTAATTTTTATCAATGCCACAATTTAGAGATCATAATTCGTAATTTCATTTTTATGAATTGAATTTACTCTATAAGCAAATTAATTAACAAAGCAATTGAATAATTTAAATGTTTTGAAGCCGAAGTACTTTAAAAATAACATTCATAAAAATATTCTTAAAAATTAAATAAATTCTTTGTATAGTCCATTCAATTCCAAATTTATTTCATACTTTTCTTGTCCTGTATTAAATTAATATTAAAATTTTTTTTATCTAACTATTGATGACAATTTTATTATGAAAATATTCATAAATTATCAATCTTAAATAATAAATCATTTAACCATATTTTTATTCAAATCTATGTATAATAATTTTTCATTTACATTATTTACAAATTTTTCTACGTTCATATTCATTGTTATTAAAAATCATTTAGGCAATAAATTTCTTTGTAACACTTACTATATAATATATACAATATGTAAATTTAATGTAAATAATTATAAATAAATTGCTTAATCGTAGTAATATACTTTAATCGATATTAAAATATTATCAATATATTAAGAAGATAAAATTTAACATTAAAATAATATGGTGACTTTGATTAGAATAGTTTGCTTAGCTACTAAAGAATAGTAATAAATAGTGACAAAATCTTTTATTAGATAATATTTTAAATATTTTAAATAAGAATTTGGTTATATAAATAAAATATTTTTAATTAACATGATTTTCAATCGTGAATATACTTAACAGACGTTTAATACTTAAAAAAAATTGGTAAAATATTTAATATTTAATATATATAGAGACATGGCAAAATTAAATAAAAAAATATTTGAATTTTTTTTCATAATTGATGATATTATGTTATTTGAATAAACTAATTAGTATATCATCGAAACTATTAAAAAATAGAATATATTTGCAATTTCCTCAAATAGGAAACTTTTGATAACACAATACAAATGAATACTCTCTTATTTACTCACCTGTATAAAAAATACTTTGTATATTTTTTAAAATACTATCTATAAATGTGTAAAATAACAATATCAACAATTCAATAGATATGGATTTCACTAGTAATTTGTTTAAAATAACATCATACTAATATTTAATTTTCAATATATTATTTGAATTTATCGATTAATAAAAATAAATAAAATCTATAATTGTAAAGTAAATTGAACTATGTATTAATTATAGCATATTATTCAATGTGCAATTAATAGTAATTAATTTTTAAAAACGCATCTTGAAATATCAATTGTGAAGTATTAATTGAAATAACTTGAGAACCATTAGAAATAAATTGATAAATATCTTTTAAATTTTGAGTATTAACATATTCTTTAAAAAATATTACAATTTTGGATTTTATATTATAAAATATATTTAATAAATGATGCAAAAAATGGCGGATTGCTTTTTATTTTATAATTAATTTTGTAATAAATAGCCATTTGATATTTTTATCATTAATTATTTTGAAATAAATAAAGTACATTTATTTTTCATAGAAAGAAGTGAATGCATTATTTATTTGAAAACAAGTAATTATTATTTGTTAAATTATTGTTTTATTGATTTCAACAATATCTATTTTATTTGAAACTATAATTTCGCAGATGATAATTTATATATTTGTACACCACATATTTAGGTTGAGTAAAATTATATTTAAAGTACGTATAAACTATTCTTTTTTATTTACATTACATATTAATGCTATATATTTATAAAAATTTTGTTTAAATTATGCCTGAAGAAACAAATAACATTCACATCAGTATAAATTACAATCTCTCTATAGAATTACACGTATGATTTATGAATGATTTTTATACATTTCATCGTGGAAAATATCATCGTTTCTCTTTATTGTAATTTTGAAAATAATAAGAAAATGGATTGTACAAACTGTGATCGTAATAACTATCATAAGCACTTCCTGGTACATCGTTTCTATGATCGAAGGAACTCTGTTGGCCATAAGCTGTAATTAGATAAAAACTGTAATTTAAAAATAATCAAAGTAAATGGTACAACAGTTGTACAAAATTCAAATGTATATTTATTTAACGTAAAAAATGCATCATATTTTGTAAATCAACTATTTTAACAGTAAAGGCTTGAAGCTACATTCTCGACTGCTTTTTACTTAAACAATTAATACTTAAATAGTGTATACCTCAAGTCGTTATAGTATAATGTGAAAAACATTAAAATGCCACATTAATTGCTTGTAGTATGCTAAACAGTAAAACTATTTTATTCTGAATTCGTTAATATTTAAAGCCAGATATTGAGAAAAAAATAATTTTTGTTGCCAATATTTACGAGCACAATTTTAGAAAAAATAATTAATATAATCAAATAACAACATTGAGATGTTAAAAAATGTTTTTCCTACACCATACTTGTCATACTAAGATGTATCTTTTCAATGAAAATTACGAGAATTTAGTCTCATTGTCCCAAATACGTACAATACGAGATTTCATGCAATAAAAAATTTAGCAAATTATAAATCATTTAATTACCATTTGAATAATCCAAAGCATATTCTGGACCAGAAGGTGGCCAATGATGGAACGGGAAAGGTTGTTGCGCTATTTTACAGATCTTCAAATGCGAGAGTATCGACGGTAATAAAAGAGAGCCAAGAATCAGGAGTTTTTTAATGAAGTGAACTCCAAGAAAAATTGGAAAGATCAATAATTTCAGTTTCAATAGATTTAGTAATATGAGAACAGGCAGTATGATGTTCTTTTTCTTCTTGAAAATTCTGAAGGACCCCTGTGAAACTGAAAATAAATATTTCTTAAAATAACATTTTTGACAAAATTATAACAATTTTTTTAAATAAAAGAAATATTATTATGATAAAAATATTTTTATTTGCATTTAAATTGTCAGAGCTGATAAGGACTATTTAGTCCTTAATGACACACTACTCCTACCAAACTAACTGGTAATATGCTTTCGGTCATTGTATCATTTGAAAAATATTAGACTACCATCACTCTATTCTTTGCGCTTCTTTTCTTTCAGTAAATAGAACCGAAAGAATTAGTACGAGCATTATTAGACTTCATTATTATTGTCTCGAAAATTAATTATGATGCCTGTTTCCTAAATAAATTTGAATCAAGAAGGCTTACTGCTGAGATTTTTTAATTTTACGACGGACAAGTAACGAACAGTTATACGGAAATCATCTACTTTCTATGCTGACTTAACAAGAACAATCACCTACACATACTCGGAACCATACAATTTAAATGCTATTTGTATATTCACTATCACCTTATTATTTTTATGTGACCATTAATTATTGATTTCGTAATCGCATGCAGTTTGTCGTAGTGTAGTTTTCATTTGATAATTAGAACTATAATTTGTATTAAAAATATATATTTTTCCTAGTAATGATTTTCCCTTCATTTCGAATATATCATTAATTATCTTTTTCACAGTGTATATCGGTGAAATGAAAGCCGAATGAAAGCTGAATCCGAATGAATTTTGTTTTACATAATGATGGGTTTATTTGAACTATTAATGGACTTAATTTCCATTCAATGTAAATGTATAAATTGTGGCTCATTGTTGTAATAAAAAAATTTATTTTAATTAAAGTATTAACTTTCTATCAGATGTGAGAACATAATTTGACATAATAATAATTTATAGTATATACTTGACTTAATTTTATATACAAGCACAATAAAATAAAACGTGTAATAAATTTACTGGTAAAACTAAATATAATAAATATTTAATATGATAAAATTAATTATAAAATATGTTCCATATATCCTAAAAATGATCATTAATAATTTTACAGCTATCATATTAGATCGTTAATGATCTTAATTCTGTAATAATAGTCTTATTATAAGAGAATGCGCATTTCTATAAATATCTACAAATAAAATATTTGATAACTTAAAGTAACAATTATTGCATGTATATTTGTAAGTATGTCGATGAAATAATCGATAAATAAGAAATATCATCATATTAATAGGTCTTACGTATTAATAATACAAATATCCTTTCTTTTATTATGAATTTTTAAATTATTATTCGTTCCGAAAAAATATTTAAATTAATTACGATCCATTATTTCAAATATTACGCTATTAAATACTGAAATTCTGCTTATAATAATAATCAGTCTTAATCAAAACAAACTATATATAGAATTATTAAATAATATATAGAGCATTTAAAATTCTAGCCCAAGTATAGTTTTATTGAACAAAAATTTTTTCATTATACTCTCTAAACAGAGACATTTAACAAAAATGAGCATTTTCGTAAAAATTTTCAAAATAATTGAATAATACTATAATAGATAGATACGTAGATGCACTTTCATTGAAATTATTTACCCTGAAAAGTTCTGCTTTTCCGCACACGCGAAAGCTCCTCATCATCCAATACCATAATGTCGCTATTAAAACTCTTTGCCCCTGGCGACTGCTGCACGGTATACACGAGTGCACGCCTGGTTAGCAAATCTTCGGCTGCTTCTCTGATAAAATACAGCGTTTCAGCGATATTGCTCTCTTTGATTCGCGGTACCTCGGGCAAAAATCGACCACTCTGGATCCTTGGTATTTTGATGATTTTAAACGGTCCATAAGAATACTCCTGAAGAAAAAAAAAGAAGAAGAGATGTAGGATTATAACTAAAGGATTTTAATAATTTATGCTGTTTTGCGGATCGATCGGATTTATTTTACTAATTTCATTAGTATTTTACCATATGAACATACCAATGAACTATCATTATATTGTAATATTATTAATATTGTAAGGTTCACTTGCACACAATCGATTCGCATTAATTATTAAGATAATTGTAATTAAAGTGCATGTTATATGAATACGTAATAATATGCTAAAGAAGAAATTAATGTGAGAATTAATTACGAATGAGATAAATGATTGAATTGAGTTTCTCGTGTAGTAATAAACTGGATACATATAAATCACTGGTAAATTATTTAAGCTTATCTGTTGAATTCTTTAAATTATTAAAATTAAAAATTTTATCAACTCAGGAACGAGAAACTTGCATACAATTATGTTAATGCATATAACTCTATAAATCATTAATCACATTCATTACCCTCCGTGTTAATTACTAATTTACAATATTTATGATCAGGCTATTACAAAACATTTTATAATGTGTATGCTTTTAAATATGAAAATAAGCTTCATTATAATGAATGATTTTATGAAACGCTGAATCAAATTTCAAATATTTCAAATACTCGCTGATTTCTCGATACTATGTTTCTATGAATCTAATAATATATCCATGCCATTCTGTCAAATAATGCCAATTTGTCAAATAATACTTACATTACATATTTACAAGGCATTTAATAATATAATCTTTCGCATTTTATATGTTATAATTACATATGACAATATAATTCTTCCGTACTTAAGATTATCATAAATAATAATAGAATCATTATAAATTTGTATCCTGCCAAACAAGCATCAAATTACTATAACAAAAACATTTTATATCTATATTGTAAAGTTCATTAATATCACAAAAAGCATTTTATTCTTTTTCGTTATTCAATTGATATATTTTATTAACTATATGCTAGTAGAAGTTTTATAACTATTATGATATTCCTCTGTTTATTGATAGATGCACACATTTACAATCTAGTTAAAATATTATATATATATTGTTATTGAATGTGATCGCGATCATACGAAACTATGATATTGGTAAAAATAAATTAAAATAATTAAAATACTACTGATATTATGAAGTGTTGCTATTGTTAATTTCCTGCTGAATTAGTCAAATCTTGCTCGTGAAAATCAATTGTACGCTTTTGTATTATGTTCTGAAGCTATAATTTAATTCAAAATTATTGTTTTACTGTTAACCCGAAGTAATGATTACATAGTGCAACATCCGTAACTTAGTCACTGCTTTGAGAAATTAGTAGCTAATGAGAGTGAATGAACGTGTCTTGTGTTTTCATGTCTCGGCAAGGTATAATTAATACCTTTAAACTAATCCATTTCTTAAATATATAATTTTTTTCAATCTTCTGATTGCTTAAACATACTTAAATTTCAATGTAAATTAATAATAAGATTAAAATAATGTATGAATTGGTTTAATATTTCTAAATCGTTGATTTTTTTTGGTTTACTTGATGCAACTTCTAAGCTACGAGCGATGTTAAGGAAATAAAGTACTTGCTTAAGTAGTTTTAAAACAAAAGGTGACTTTAATCGTAAAAAGAAAGAAAAAGGACATTCGCTTACTGACCACATTCATTCTCCCAGTCGCTAAATATCCTTTCAGCGTCCATTAATATAAAAACTACATTGTACAAATATTACATTTTACAATGCATTATTGTTTTACTATAAATATTATACTTAACAGTATTCACCTTTTCTTGTATAACACCATTGATCCATTTTACTGCGATATACTTCCCACAGAGCATCATATTTTGGTTGGTTGCGCAATCCCGTCGACACTGCTCCAAAAACACATTAGTTGAATTGTCATTGTCGGATATGTGACAAAATGATATTTTGGCACAATGAATTAAAACGTAAACAAACAAGTGCAGCTTTGTCATCCGATACATTCTCTTACCACGGCTACTCAATTGCCTTAATCTCACGTAGCAACCCAATTGTTTCTCAAACACTTTACGAATTAGAACCGTAAATCATTATAATTACATAATATTTGCAATAGCGAGACAATTTTCATTTAGGTTCATTCAAAATACCTTTAGGTTCATTTATATCAACGAACTTTAAGGAATATTTTATTACTCGTTAATAGATTATAATTGAGGCACGAAGCATAACTTATTGTTTAAAAAACGAAAACGAAATGTTCACACTCTTCAAGCCTACTCCAACGTCAACAGAATCTGATTAATAATTTCAAAGACGAAACGAATAAGGTCAAGTGCACAAACTTACTGACGCCAGATTATACGTTGTCTAGGCCATTTATAGGAGAGTCCCATATATGTAGGTCGGTGGGGGTATGCCATAGAACTACGTTCAAGTGTTGACTCTGTCCTTCCTTACCTCCTGCGGAAACTAAATTTGTCGTCTCAACGTGCAGGCGTCAAGTGGAAAAAATCGTACCTCGGTAATTCGTATAAATAAATTATATTTATTATAAAATGTACTTTCGTCATTGAGAACTTATGGAGCACCTTGAGTTTTTAACGAAGAGCTTTTAACTTGAAAATTGATGCTCCTTGTTTATTTATATCAATCTTTCCATACATTGAATGCTTAAAATAGTCTCTTATATTATAATAATAATAACTTGTATCAAGTTACTACTATACGCTTATTAGATAATCTTTATTAATTACGTGATGAGTGCAATTGCATCTTCCTTTATACTCACATATATGTATATATGTGTGTGTGTGTGTCAGGGGGGATGAGTGTTTACATTTGCGTCTGTGTGCACTTTTTACACGTATATACGTGCATTTGCATATATCTATATTTGGAGGTTTCACATAATATTAATAACAACAAGATTAATACTAATGATTAATTTTATATTTAAGGATGAAATTTAAGACTTTAACTTAAATTTTTTATTGAGAATTTTTAATGCAAACTATTGAAATTATTTAAAATTGCAATCTGCTTTGATACACAAGTATTTAGAGTTTTAACAATTAACATTATTGGTTGACTAGGGTAGTAAGCTTAATGGTAAACTGGTAATCAAATAAAATATGCATATATTAACTGGATTTGAAGGCATACCTTTTTAATTACATAAAGTATAAGAAGATTATTTCGAATGAAGAATCAAGAGTTGCATTGTTGATCGTCTAAATAAAACGAAAGAATATATAAATCGAAACATCATCTAAATTGAGTCGCCTACTGAAATAAATAAATAAGATTCTCATACAGAACAACTTTCTATCGCGGTTCGTAAATTTTACTATTGAACATATTAAAATGAAATAAATTGTCCGCTAAAGCCGGATTTCCTGCACGACCTATCAATGTTTATTAATCTCAAAGTCGCCAAGTGTATATAACACATACTACAATATAAACCTGAATTTAATCTCGCGTTTGAATTTGTTTGTCGCATCGATCGCTTCTAATCTCAAATTCGCACAGGCTCGTTTAAACGAGTTTTCCGTATTCACGAAGTATTAATGATATTAACATTGTGAATTTCTCTCAATGCTTCACTTAAAACAATCGAGTCGAGCCTGCTCTCTGTTCTCCCTTTATCCTCTGCAAATGCAACACAAATAAGAATGCTAAAGGAGAAACCCGAGGACTCACCGCGTCCAACAGCTAAGCAAACAAAAGATCGAAGTCCTCGTTATTCGCAACACCCATCCTTACTCGGCTTATCCTTCAGCTGCACTTTACAGTATTACTGACCTATAGTCGAGGATCCGATCTCGGCGAGAGTTTATTTTTTTCCCTCTTATCGAGTTGGAGAGTGAGGGGGGAAAAGACCGGTGCAGCAAGTTCCCATCAGCAATGTGTGGAATGTACGTGACAAACTGGGTCGAGAGGGCTGCAATGCAATTGCACATGTGGGCGCACTAAAGATTGCACGTTTCGTCGTTTAATTATTAACGATACGCTCATTCGGAATAATGAGTTTCGGCCTAAAGAAGTGCCAATACTTCTGTTACAGTTATGAATATGCATATAAATTCGCAGGCATGCGTGCGCGTTTGAAAAAGTTTTTTTTTTTTAAATAGGTGATATCCTTTTAAAGGAAGATAAAAAAACGAACTTTTAATGAGTTTCAACGAAATTTCTTATAATACGACATACTATTTTATACCAACTAATACATATAGTCTGTCTCGTTTATGTGAAATATTTAAAGCCATTTTCTAAAATTTGCATTATTTATTAATGTTTTCATTAAAATAACTCTGTATCCTATATACAATTTAAATGTATAAGATAAAAGAAAGCGAATATTAAAGTAAAATATGCATTTATCATGCATTAATGAAATATTAGCATAAAAAGTTCATTCTACGCAAAAAATAACATATTATCGTAAATGTGTATATCCTTATAAATTACTTGTATTATTACACTATGAAAAATTAATGGTAAATCGCTCCCTACAATATTATAAAAATATACCATCATAGTTTCTATTATCATTTATCATTTGTATCCTTATAATTATATAATTATATCATTTAACTGCCATACCTTTATTCGATTCTATTATTATAATGAAAATGAACCCTGTTATGCGCTTAAAATTATATCTATAATAAAACGAACATATTATGAATAAAATTGTACAAATTATAAAATAACGCCTATATTACTTCCTCTTTTCGCACTATCGTTGGTTCATACGTTATCTCTCTTCATTACTTCTCTCTCTCTCCCTCTCTCTCTCTATATATATATATAGAGATATTATATATATCTATAAGTGTATATTATATATATCTGTGTATATATATATATATATATATATATATATATACATTCTTTTGCTTTCTTACATATGCATAAGCACATATACGCGCTTAAATCCTCTTTTTAATAAATTATGCAATAACCTGACTCGAGTAAAATATAGGATGCAAATAACTATGATGCCCGTTTGATCTTTGACTTTCGCTACTTTCATAATTGGATTCTAGAATCCAGGTCGTCTTCAAACTATGTTGTGATGCAAAGTTGGAAGAAGGTAGGTTTCTGGGTAAGTGAAATATATTTTCCGAACTCTCGCGAGTTGAATAACTTGCATAAAGACTGGTTTAATCTCAGGTGTTTATAAAGAAAACATGGATTTAATAATATTCAATCGTATCATTTAATCTCGAACAATTTCCACGACCTTAAATGCAGTCGAGTAAATTGTAATTTTTCTATGCTAAATATATTAGTAATAAGATTTTTTAATCATTCGCGTATGATTTGTGTTATTTTTAAGAGGTTATTGGGTAATTAGAATGTAACTGTACTGGGGAAAATAATATCATCATATATATATATATATATATATATATATATATATATCTAATAATGTGTGATCGATGATTTATGAAAATAAGTACTTTTAGAAATTCAAATTTTAAATTAAGTAATTTATATAATAGTACTAGAGCTCACTATATACGTATGCATCTGTGCATGAATAAATTTATTCATAAATATTAATAGAAATAAATTGGATTGTTAAATCATTAAGTCCGTACGATTTTATTTATTAATGGTCGTAAATAAATCCGATCTGTTAACTTTCCCAAAGATGTCTTGTGGAGGAGGCGGATAGTGGAGGCGGAGGGTTATATAATTAAATATAAGAAGAAATTGCTTTTATTGATAATGAGTCTTGAATATAATATTGATATATAAATTTATCGTATCTTCAAATATGCTATTGTCCTTTTAATGGCAAATTGTTAATTTGTTTTGAATTGATTTCAAAAGGACGATCAGTTGCAAATTGCTTTTCGTTAAGATGAGTTTGAATTTTATTCTTATTTCAATCGTTTATAAAATAAATTATTAGCTCTCTTTTTCGTTGAATTATATTTCAATTGTTCGCTACTAATACACTTAAAATCCGTTAATAGATTATTCTTTATTACATATTGCTTTAGTATTTTTCCTCTTAGAATATTTGCTTAGTCTAGTAGTCTTATACAAGAATTATTATTTTTGAGTGCTAAAAGAACTGCTTTGCTTTAAAAATAATCACTATTATTTTGTAGACATTCCATCTATATCATACACTCCTATTCTTATGGATTTCCTCGGGAATTCTGCCGATGCATGGCTCATGCAGTAATAATATTTACGTGTCTTATAAAATAACTGAATGAGAAAGAAATTGACGATCGTAAATATTTGAAGAGCAAATAAAATGTCATTCGACGACTAATTTTATAAATGCTTGTTACTAAGCTAACTCACAGTATTATTATCATTTGTTTATAACTAATTTTCATGCTCGGGCAATGACTATTTATTCGTTTATTGACTATTTTTCTTAATTGACAGGAGGAGAACTTGAGGGGGAGGGGGAAGGAGAATACGACATTATTTAAGAATTAAAAAATAACGTTCATATAGAATGTTATTCGAGATTCTAAGAATCTCGAACAATTAACGAAATGTTTAAATGCAGGATTTTTTATTACTTGAAATCCTCAATAAATCATAAAATATTTATTCGGCGAATATTACAATTTTTTGTACAGCAAATTTAATTGGATCGCGATATTTTAATAATTTTTTCAATGCGCATTGTTCAAATTGAACAAATAAAAAATGCACATCAAGTGACATTAATATGTAAATTCACAAGAAATTCACTGCCCAAATAATGTGCTAAGTTTTTTTTTAATTCTGCAGCAGAATTCGCACAGAAGCTGAGCACAGTAGTCGACTTACCTGCTTACCTGCCAATGGAGCAGCAATGTTAGGGAAAAACTAGAATTCCGCCGTGGAAGAAGGTCGAAAGAGAAGGGGGAGTTACAAACACTTGCGGACGATAAAGTTAATTCGACAAGGAAAAATAACAAAAGACAATAATGCCACGTGCTCGCAGGAGTCAACGCATGCCACCGGATGCTGACTTTTCATCTCACCTTCGCCTTAATAACTCAGAATGTGCAAAATCAGTCCGTGACCACACGCGTCACTCGCAAGCCTTTCTTCTTTCACTCTTCACTCTTCGTCCCCACCCACCCCTCTCTCCCTTCGACTTCTCTCTTCAACTTCTCTGCATTGCAACACTCGCGCATCATTTCTTTTCCCTTTTATTTATATTTTCGCCTTCTTTCGTTCGCGCTTCCTTACTTTCCTTCAATCATTCCCTGCGCTTCCTTTCTCTTCTTTCAAGACTAAACTACTCGCGCTAATTCCTCCTACCCCGACTCTTGGATCCACGATTTACATGATTATTGTGGCATATCATACCCAATAAATACACAAGTCTACTATTCAGAAAAAATAGGGATCAATATTTACAATACCTTTTTAATTGACGAATAGAGAGTGAATTGCAGTGGTTAAGACTAAGACCGAAATTGAAATTAAAGGATTGCTTCTTACAATCTTATCACATTCAGAAACAGCGTGTTAAACATATTACACACATTACACGAAAAATCTATTAAATGACGCTCTTGTATCGCCCATAAGTTTTCATTGGCGCGATACTGTACTTAATACATATAAAACTACCTTTGGAAATATTCTCTAACTAATGTGTATGCCTATGCATGCCTACCTCTTTCCATCGTCGGTGAAGTATTGAAATGCAAATTCTGAAAGGTTCGTGCACGATTAAATATTGTCAGTGGAGTTAATTAAGGACCGTAATCAGCGTTCAGTCAATCAGCGTGCTATCATTACATGCAAATTTCAATATGAAAGAAATAAATGTTCAAAAAAAATTTTGTATAATATTTTATACGAGTATTTATAATACAATGTTATATTAATTAAGTGCATACTTACTTTTAATTAATATGCTTCAAAGGCCATATAGCAAGTAGATTATTTTTAAATAAAACTAAATATGAAATTCTTTTAATAAAATAAGCTAAAATAAATAATACAGTTGCTTTAAACACGTCTACCATTAACACTACTACGAATATTATAATCAATATGAACAAATTATATTATATAGAAATTCTTAAAATACTTGCATATTTTTATTTATTTGTATTTGTTTTTTTTTTTTTTTTACAAAAGTTATATAAAAATATCAATATAAATATATTTTCAAAATTTGTAAAAATAATGCATTTATCATTTAAAACATTTTAATTATAAAAATAGGTTTAATATATTGAAATTAATATAATAAAATTCAATTCTCTTATTCACTTGATATAAAAAGTACATGTCGATCTTCCAATATAACTTTATATTGCAATGTTTTCCAATATATTTCAATAATGGACTTCATTAAAAAGATTTGCATACAATAAATACTATTTATTCATGAATGAGATACAAATTAAATAAATCGAATAGCTTTGCAGCATATGCTTTCTTATCTTTTATGCATAAAAATTGATAAGCATGGTGCTTTTATTCCATTATTTCCATTGTCTACACTGCTTATAGCAGTTTCTTTTAATGTAGTTGATGAATTTTTCGAAAAGAATGGTCTGAGTATTTTTAAAATTGAAATAAACGTTTTCAAATAAAAGGTACGTTTAGAATAATTAATTCGTCTTAAGAACCGTAATTATTTAATATTGTCTTGAACAACTGGACTTTGAAATATAAAGAAAATTATATTTATCTGAATACAAATGTATAAATCGATATCATTATTTTGGCATGTTTCTATTGATAAAACCAATCAATTTTAACCTAAACGTGATTTTCAATTACATCGTATATCGTTTTTGCATTATGTTCTATTTGTATTAAAACCATAAATTACATTCACCCACGCGCAGACATGTACATAGTAATAAAAATACAAGATTGAATGTGATATAAAATGAAAATTTTAATTCTCACAATTATAAACTGTTATTACCAACACGCTATCTTTTGTATTTCATTCTATTTATTTCTATAAATATGAATAAAGTATCATTAAAAACACAATGAAGAATATAAAAGAAATTATAATATAATTTTAATTATAATAAAACTTCAGCAATTTAAATTATCATTATTATATTTTATTTATAACTTTTTATGAAAATTATCAGGATACATAAAGAACGGATACTCTTACTTAATAAATTTCAATTTACATTTCGATGCGGAAACACAAAGGAAATATTACTATTTTTTCTACAAACCCATTTAAAGAATGAAAATTTTTCATTTTTGAATTAACAATTCGATGAAATTTGATAGGAAATTTATCATACTGTACATTTATCAAAATTTTTGAACCTATAAAACTGTATAAATTTAATATTAATAATGTCTCTTGAAAAATAAAAGCGAATAATGACTTAATATTTTATTTTAATTGATTAAAATCTTTATATTTTCAAATATTATTCAAAACTTCTGTTTTTATTTCTAAATAAGTTTTCATATTTTATAATTTTTCCAATTTTAACATGAATATTAGCATACAATGTTTAAAAGAATGTACTTTATAATTTTTTCTTAGTAAATAGATTATTAAAAATATGTATAAAATTCTTTTAACAAAGAAGTACAAACATTAGCAATGTCATTTGGGTGAATACTTTCATAAATATTGCCAATCATAAGTATGTGTTGTGTGCTTTATTAAATTGTCCTTCTGATGACTTTATAATTTTTTATTTCACGTATACAAACGAAAATAATTAAATAAAAATTAAAAAATCTAAATGATATGAATCTATTATATCAAGAACTATAGTTATAATAATTCCATTGCTAAGTCAGTAAGTGAATTTTATAAACTAATTTCATTATTGTAAAGTAGCAGGAAAATTTTATTGATTTACTTATGAAAACAAAATTAGTTAAAAAGTTATTAATAATTTTGATTTTGCTTAGATGAGACTATTTTATGATAATATATTATATTAGATTAATATAAGATACTTTATTTTCTTTTTATTTATTACTATATATATATATATATATATATATGATCAATTTATTAAATCTATTAAATTTAAGTTTATAAAAATAAAAAGAAAAAATTATATAAAATAAAATGTAAAGATTGAATACATTTTTATTTTATTTTAATTAATATTTGTCTTAATTAAATGAATAATATGTGTATATTTTCTGATATGAAATCGGATATTCATAATAACTTCGTTAAAAGAAACTAAATAATATGGCCTTGTGTAAAAGTTTCAGTGAACAATAAATAAATTTTTGTAAACTTCAATTATAATTACGTTATGTAATAAAAAAGAAAAACAGAGAAAATACACACATAATATATGAATTCCGGAGGAATTAAATAACGAAAAATGTTATTATATTTATATATATTCAGATCCTACCAAATATATAGCGAATAACTAATACTATAATAAGTAATTAATAACTAATACTTTATAAAGTAAAGTTGCAAATTACAATTTAATTAATAGGGTATAATAATTTTACGAAAACAAATGAAAGAAAAAAAAAATAAAAACTGTACTTAATGTATACTGCTTAACTATTTTATAATATGATTCAATTAATCTTGATGTTTTCAGTCACCGCAACCAATATTAGTCTGTATATCAAAATTAATGAACAATTAAAAAAATAATATGTATCTATTATATTTGAATATAAGAATGTAAATTATAAGATAACACAGAAAAAATAAATTACGTATATTGTTATGTAACATTGATTTTAAGATTTTATAGTAAGGTTAATTTATTTTTAACGATGTATATTAAAATACAAAAAATAAATAGGCCAGTAATAAAAATAAATTAACACTTGCATGGACGTGTAAAGAAAAAATATAAAAGGTTTCAACTATCCTTATTACGTGTAGCCATGAATTTTAATTGAATATCATAATTGATAAACAGAGAAATACTAGAATGAAAGCATTTAATCGAAACTATAAACAAATAATAATTAACTGTTCAAATTTGTTGAATGAACTGTTATAGATAAAATGTAAGTTTTTGTTTATAAAAATAAGAGTGTAGTTGACATATAAAAAAAAAAAACTCATATAAACGCATGTTTAAATTTATAAACGTAAAACAAAGTAAAATAAATTGTAAATTTAATTTTTATAATTTTATAAATTATACATTCTTACAACAATAATTAAAAATTTCAAATACAATATTTCTACAAATTATTGCTGATTTTTCCATATTATTAATAGTTATAACAATAAAGACTGATCAACGTTAAATTCTCCTGGTTCTAAAATATTTAATTCTCATTTCACGAAAATTATTTTGCAGCTTAAAGAGTTAAATAATAAATCTGTATGCGAAAATAATCTGCACTTTACTTTGTATCCAATTAATTTTTATTATAATTTATTGTGAATAAAATAGTAAAATTACTAAGGAATCCTGATTAAATGTAAAATAATTTTTTCCAAAATAATGAAATATAGTTAAAGATCATCCATCGAAGCAAATTATATTTAAATTTATATCAAAGAATTTAGAAAACCTAAACATGATGGAGTAACGACTGTTCATTGTGCTTGTAATATTAATCATTTCGAGATGAGCAATTATAACTGCAATTTACAATGTGTTAAATGAGTGCAAATAATATATATCTGCCTTGTATCTGTATTGGTTCACACGCATAATGATAATTTTGTTTTGCAAGGAATTAGCTCATAAATTTTAATAACCTTGGGAATGTAAATGCCAACTGTTTATTGTATGCTTTAATTTTATTTTCAGCAGATCTTCTTTCGGAAGATATGCATCAATTTTCCCAAGGAATTGGGGAAATAGTTTCTAATTTATAAACACAATTATTTGTATTTATATTGTCAATTTAAATATCAATTCGAAGAACTATAGAGTTTCAAAATAAATATGAAATCTGCTTTTTATTTTAATTACAGTTACGACTTTCTTAATATTTAACATAAATTTTAACTATAATTTTCTGTTAAATAAAATTGCAAACATGAACTATTTAAACATAAGTAGAAAATATATATTTTGTAATAACTGAAAATATATAATAAATATATATTAAATAAAATTAAGTATTTACATTATATTATAGCTTTAATTTAATTTAATTTTACTCTGATTAAATTTGAAATTTGTGATCTTTATATAGTAATTTTTCATTTTGTATTATATAGGATGATTTAAGATTTTACCCTGAATGAATCAAATAAAAGTATTTTATATTAAACAAGTTAGATGAACAATATATTATCAGTTCTTAATTCAAATAACGATAGCAATAAAAATATATTTTACATTAATTAATACAAAATCATACTGTAAAAGTGTCTTATTATTAATAAAAAGTAAAATACAATTGAGGATAAATGTCTTATTCTTTTTCAAATATATTTCAAAGTGTATGTTAATCTCATGTATTTAATGCTCTTCATACATTTCTGCTGTGTAAAAATGAATGAACTATGCGGAAGTTATAAACACCAGCGTCGATCATTTCACAATTACGAAAAAAATTGTGAGCAGAAAAATTAATAGTTTATCGATGGAATTAAAAAAGGAAAAAAATATTACTTGCAATAAAACTACAAATTTTTAATATAAATCAATCTTAACATATTAATAATAATGATTTCCACTCTTTAATTCTTATCATTATATTATTATGAAATTAAATAATATCTTTATTATTATTATTATTATAGAAAATGCAATGGATATGTGTGCGAACACATAAATTTTAAAAATCCTAAAAGTAAAATTTATTGCCAATTGTAATGTGCTAAATGTGGCCTATAAATACAAATCATAAATGAAGTAAATAACGTCGCGAATGATGTGTCTATGTCAATGGTGATGTAATAGAATAAGATGATCCCAAGCTCCCATTATGACACGAGGGCAGCTCTGTTAATAGAATAGTATTGCAAAATTAGAAAGCCTTTGTATCGATTCCCAACTAAGTAAGATCATGCGATTTTCGAAAAATCGTTATTTATTATACGAAATGTGAATAATGCGTTTCTAGCAGCGTAAAAAATTTTACATAGAATTTAAGATGCTCTCAAAAAAAAAATACTGAGAATGTCCAATCATTTACTTAATTATATCTATATTTTATTGTAAAAGGATTGAGTCTTTTCGTAGAATCAAAATTTTTACAAATTAGCTTCAATGTTCAAACTTATCAAGTAACAATACAATAATATAATTGATTCTTGAACTATGGTTGATCACCTTTAAAAACATCATTCACATGACGTTTTATAAACTGTTTTTGTTCTATTATATTGTAAATTAAAAATAAAGTCATTTCATAAATAATAATTATTTATAAGCTTTTTTTAATAGCATGTGTTAGAACTAAGTAAAATTAGTTAGGAATATTGAATGTCTTTAATGTTAATTAATTACTAAAATTAAATTAAAATTGAATTATTAATTAATAATTTTCAACAATTAAAAGATCTCGTCTAAATTTCGAATTTATGTTAATTCATATATTAAATATAATGAATATATTAGCACATGTACATTAAGAATAACAAATTATTTTATAAAATAATTTTAGTATACTAAAATAATAATACAATAAACAAATTATTTTTTGTAATGAATAATAAAGACGAAAAATGTCATGCTTAAACTATAATAAATACATCAAAATAATTATTATTTCAATAAAACTATCACAACTTGTCACAAGAATATCTATATATATTTACTTTTTATGTTTATTTATATATTTTATTTCTTAATTAATTAATAATAATAATAATAATAATAATAATAATAATAATAATAATAAGGTATAACAAATAAAATATTAGCAGGAAATATTAATAAAAATAAACATTTATTAAAGATCAAATACACAATATGATTTTCAACGCGGAATATCATATATTCTTTAGATTATAATTTTATTACATAGATGATGAATTAATATTAATTTTTATCATTTATATTTTGCAAAAATTAAAATATAAGTAACAAAAGTTGAATATGAGTAGAAATATTAATTTGAGTATTATGATAGTTTCGTTATTAAAAATATAATACCTTATTTATTGAGTGTACATATAAATTTTGAATACGTAAAATAGATAAAATGTTTTATCAGTCTCTTAAGATAGAGAAAGAGCGATACTGGGGTATACATTATTAAGAATGCTCTAATTATAGATATGACTTTTTCCATGTAATGTAAAATTAATCATAAATAGATGTGTATATATTAATTTATAACTTTATTTTAAAATATAATAACAATATTCAAAAAATTGTGTCAATCTTTGAGGTTTTTTAATATAGTTCACCGTCCTATTTATAATATTAGACTTGTAAAATATTTGTATAATATGCTCTTATTATAATATAATTTAATAATAAAGAAATTTATTTTTTATATGTATATTTGTTCTATATAAATTAAAAATAATTTCATTTTAAATATTTTAAAAGATAATTCAAATTAATAAAATGGAAAATTTCTATTAAATATTTTAAAATATTTCTTACTGAAATAGTTATTATTAACTATACATGTGCTGTGAAATTATATAGCACGATATTTTACAATTAACTATTTACTTTTTGTTCATTATAAATAATTCAACAAATAATATTATCTTAAATTGGTTATATCACATTATTGTACATCGTATGTATTCAACGTATTAATCACATAAAATTATCGATAAATAAGCTATATATTATATAGTTAGACATAAAATAAAAGTAAGAAAGAAAAGCGATTGAAATAAAATTAATTAAATTATAAAAATTATATAATTCAAACTAATTATGAAATTATATATGTTTCTGTGTGTGTGTGTGTGCCTTTGTTATGTTAAGAGAATATATGTATTCATAGAAAACTATTCCTTAACATAATTCTTAACACAATAAGTTGCTAATGGCATTACAATTTGGATTTATTGTCAATATTTTTAATTGAAGTGTTATAAATTGAATGTTAAAACACATATTTGCAAGAGCAACATTTCTTTAAGCAAGAGGTTAAAAAAAAGGGGAAATATACCACTTATCATATGATATACGGAAAATACTTTCAATAAATATTTTTAGATAAAAGAATTTTTAAAGATAAACGCTTTTAAAAAAATTTATCTTTAATTTTGTCATACTTCTTGAAGCCAGTGATTCATTCGATATAAATATATTTGATTGAAGCAAATTTATAACGAAAAGGAACAATATATCAATGTAATAAAATTTATTAGAAACTAATTAACTAAATAATTTACATGAAATTTAAGTATCCAATAACGTGCATAACAAAAAATTATATAATTATTTCAGGGTTATACATGAGAATATTTTATTGATAACAGAAAAATTGAATCAAGTATCTTAATATGAAAAGTACTTTTCCAATCATTTTTCTCGAATGGATAAATGAGAATTAGAATAATTATTTTCTAAGGTAATTTTATAAATTATAATATAACTTGTAAATAATTAGTTTACCATTTTGTTGTGATTTTAAGTATATTCTTTATATATATATATACATAAATCTTTCAATATTTGCTTTATCAAATGTAATGTCAAATATTCGAATGAATTATAGAAAGCAGCGATTTAAATTCACACTGAACTTTATAGAAATTTGAATTGTTATTGCAATTGCAATTGCCATTGTTATTGTTGTTATTGTTTTGAGCGTGTGCGCGTGTTGCTCCGCTTCTAATATATACGTCTATATAATTTATTTTATTTTATCGCGTGAAATCTCGTAATTATTTTGTGCCAATAAAAATCAATGAAATAACCTGGACAACTTTTTTGTTCTTACCATCTCTCGGTAAATTTGAAATCCGACTTAAGGATTCCTATGGTTAGCCCATACTCTGCTACCTGTGAACTTGTGTGATATGCGCGCGCAGCCTCATATTTATCGATGGACATGTGCCTGCGACTGTCGCGACACGAGTCACACACGGAGAAAGATAAACGATAATTGAAGCGAGAGGAAGTGAGAGGAGAAAAGGAAGGAAACACCGTGAAGTATTTTCAGTTTCTTGAAGAAAGTGTGGGATCGTATGTGCCGTGGAGCTTTGTACATTGAGAATGTAGAAACGCACGTTGAGCCGCTAACTTACTACATTTGGATAAGTAATTAATAATAATTATACTTTTGGCCGTTATTATGCTTTTAAGCAGGAAAATGTGAAATAAGAGTGTTGATGAATTGATGGTGATTTCATTTAAGCAGTTAATAAGTTTATCTAATTAATATTTATTTTTATCGACATTCTCTGCATGTATACTCTCTTTCTTATAACACACACACATATATATATATATATATGTGTTTTTAAATATCATTCTATTTATTAAGTTTCTCGTAAAAATAAATAGCTAGTGAAATTAAAGCTTTAAACTAAAATCGATTTTAAAAACGATCGAGCATTATAAATAAAATTATTGTTGTCGTACATTCATGTTGGAGACAATTTAATATTGTGAATCATCAAGCGACAAGCAATTAAATAAAGTCAAAATATTTTGGACGAATGATAATGCGTAAAAAAATAGTTCCTTAACGCATCAATATTTAAAATTAATTTTTAAAACAAACTCTCGTTCACCAATTTCAAAAATATAATAAAAATTCTGATGAAAGAAATCTAGTCTCCTCCCAATTTTTTAAGCCCATACCAAAACAATCACTGCTCATACTTATTGTTGAAAAATAATTTATATATATATCTATTCGACATTATAATTGCAATACAATTATTTGGTAAATATATAATAGGCTGCCCTCGCTAATATTAAGTAAATGCTATTTATTATAATTGCAAATGCGTGTATAAGAAGTAGCTTGAGCTCGCCGATATTTAAGCACGGGAAAATAGCATGAAATAATGTAAGCAGTGAATTTACGCTTTTTTTCCGCCTTAATTGTCGAAAAAGAGAAAAGGGGGAGGAAGGCAAGTCAAAGGAAGCAAGGCTTGGCTTCCAAATTTGAGTCTCTTAAGACGCCACTGAAGCGCCATTAAAAACACTTCAAATCATCACTTCGCATAGCCGAATAATGCCGAATTAAATAGTAAAATTTTCAAATAAATGCGACAAGGCTGCTGCTGCTGCTGGCTTCCTCGTTGGGAGGAGAAAAAATAAATTCCTCGATACCCAAGGTAAAATACACCCCGTATTATACGCAATGGAGCCTGGGGTGGGGGAGCGGCGACCGATCGAACAAATGCCAGACAAAGAAGGGGGTGTGTGTGTGTTATGAGAGAGCGAGAGTGATGGAGAATCGCAGTGGAACGGCTCGCGTAGTCAGTGGCATTTAATTCAGTCTGACGACGACAGCTGTTCTGTATTTACATAGAGCACGTCGCGGGCCTTAATTGCTTAATTACAATAAACTCGACTGTCGTTTAATTTTGATTTTGCTTGCTCGAGGTGCTCGAGTGGCTGCCACATTTTAGGTTATTGTTCGTAATTCCGCAGTTGAAGTGAAGGTGAGACTGGCGGTGATTGGCCGAATGGACCGGGCATGAGAGTAGTTGTAAAGTCTCTGTTGGGTTTCTCTTGTTAAGCGGTTTTAAAATTTATAAATGAATTTCGCCTCGAATCCGATCGAGTTTCATGCCTCGGCTCGGGAACTTTGTGACTTTAGTGTTAAAGTTGGATACTCGCGTCACCGTTGTTATAAAATTCCCAATTTCTCTCTCATTATTAAAATGATTGGCGCTGGCATTAATTTTCAAATATTGACGAGCTATCATCGCGTAATCTTTTTAATTTGTGCCTGAGAAGTGGGCTCGCGCGAACAATGAGACTTTATCGATGGCATGAATATTGTTGTAGAACCACGTTATAATTTTGTGAATGCACTTCATTATATCGAAGCAATGAGTAAGATATTTTTAGATATCTTGTTTCCATAAATATATAAATACTGCTTATAAATATATGTTGTCTAAAAATATTAGTCTTATGTGGCTGTAAGCTCTTTCTGCGGAGGGTTTAAAACTAAATTTACATAAAACTTCTTCTGCAGACTACAAGCAGACGAGCATTTACATACTTATAATCTTCCAATGCCTCTACTATATTTAACAACGAAATTACAAATAATTCTATAATACCTATTGTAAAACAAGAAAGGAAAAAAAAAAAAAGTATTATAACAAAATTATATAACGAAATTATCCGTCATGTATTGTAAGATTAAAATGTGCTATTTTTTAAAAACACTTGTGGTTAAACGAAGGTTATGAAATAATTTCAACGATAATCTATTGTTCGATTTAAGTCCTTCATTCATTGATTTTCAGCAATTTTAGAAAATCTTTTACTAATATTCTCACTGTCATTCGTAGATTAGAAAAGTGAATTTCTAAAATGTCCGGTAATGAGGCGATTAATATTGAAAAACCGAGATGGGACCAAAGCACTTATGCGGGCAGAGCTCGACATTTTTTAACACTAACAAATCCATTAAACGCATTCGCATCGAATGAGAAACTGGAAAGAGCATCGCAAGTTGTAAAAAAATACAGGTATGTGATATTATGTAGTTTTAATAGAAGACAAGAGATTATTCTCTTGTAGACTCGCATGATATGCTTCCACGAGAATAGATTGTTGGTTGGAAAGTAGATTTTCATCTGGGTTTTGAATTTATTCGTATCAAAATATATTAATTGTTATAAATAGCTAAATAATATGCAATGAAATTTATCGATTCCATTCAATAATTACGTATGAAAAAATATATTAACCATTTCATTCGTTATTTCAATTTTAAATTTACATTCATTACTCCATAATGTTTTCCTTCGATCCTTAAATTGCATAAGGCAATGTATATTAATAAATACAAATAATAGATATTACAAAAAAATACACCTATATTTATTGTTTATTATACAAGTATTATTAAAGTTCATACGAATCAAAATCTCTGACGTTATAAAAGCTGAAATTATTCTTAATCTAGATAGTTATCCATTGGTATTACATTCATATAAGTGTCAGTGAATTGCTTACCGCACATTATTTCTCATGATAATTTTGACAAAATGTACAGCGCCAATTATGAATGTAATTTGTTATAATTAATTTATCCACTACATATATCATCCACAACTGCCATCATACCAATACTAATAATTCATTAAAATTTTTCCTACAAATATCATAACAATCAGCAAAAAATATGCTTATCTTATTTGTGAATTTTTAAACATAATGTGCTCAATTTAATCATCCATAATGTTTTGTAATTCTATGATTTCAATTGAATCTTAAATTGCAAAAACTGCAACTTTCCTAACAAACAATATCGGAATAATATTTTAAGTTTTAGTTCAATCTATTACAGAAATTTAAATATTTAGAAATACAGATTTTCGTCGTTATAAAATTACAAATATGCTAACGTAAAAAAATGTAAGATTACGACTAAAAAGAAAAAAAGAAAACAAAAATCTAAAAAAAGTCGGTGAAATATTTGTATCGTTAATTTACATTGTCATTATTTGATTATACATTGCTTTAATCTCCATAATAAATAATTCATAAAAAAAAATAGTGTTTACTCATATAAAATTATTCACAACAATATTGAACTAATACTTTTAAAAAATTACGAATTACATTATTAAGATTTTATACTTTATAGTTCCGTTAAAATTTCTATCCCAGTAGTACTTTATCTATTTGTATTTTGAAAATATTTGCCACTTTGATTAAAAATTTAATACATACATATTAACCATTATTTAAATGAAAGCAACGTGTGGCTGTTTTTTAATTAAAAAAAAAAAAACCACGTTTAAAAAATTTTATAAAGTTGTCTATGAATAAATTGATCCGTTTTAACTTTAGAAAAAATTACTTTTGTCTACAAAAATATTATTCAGGTATGCTTACATAGTCAACTATTTATTTAGAATTTTCATCAAATTTTTTGGTTTTTTTGTTTTTGAGACTTAGAAAATTCAGCGATAAACTATTTCAATTATTTCAGATTTGTAAAATTAAATTTTAATAAAAAAAAATACAATATCGCGATTAAGGATAGATGAAAAAATTTCTATTCTTATTGTATTTTCTAGATCCTTGTTATTATTGTATTGTTACTATAGTTGTAAATTCTGTATAATGTCATTATATATATTAGTATTAGATACTTTGATACGATGTTGCTGAGAAAGAGGCGAGTTGTAAAACTGCCATGAGAATTTACGTAATAATTTTATGAGCTTACAGGAAGGGCTCGTCGTTAAAGGAATTGAACATAAGCGAAGATGAGCTGTGGCAAAGCAAATACTTATACGACAGTGCATATCATCCGGATACTGGGGAGAAGATGACAGTAATTGGTCGTATGAGTGCTCAAGTTCCCATGAATATGATAATTACTGGTTGTATGCTGACTTTCTATCAGTACGGTGATATTCTAATTTAATTTATTGAGTTGTTCTTTCAATTTTATATGAAATTCTTGTTGATCGATATATAGGTAATGTGAAGTTATTGTTATAATTCGAGTGGGAGACATTTCTTAAAATATGACGACGTTAAAAGGTTCTATTTGCAAGTTCAGAAAGAGATATTTGAAGAAGAAAAAAAAGAAAAATCACAGTCTGCTTATACATTTAATATTTATAATTGAAATATTCATTGATATTTTTAATATTTTCGAATATATGAGATAGATCATTTTTATGAATAACATGTTCACTTTTTTAACTAATCGTATTATATATTTTTCTCTAAATTTTAAAAAGTGATTGTTGAACGATGAAAAAGTTTGTAGTTTTGATTGACAAAAGGAATATTATAATATATCTTTAAGCACGCAGTGTATTAATTTATCAATATTCATTGAATTGATAAGCCCATTGAAAAGTAATTTATTGATTGTCTATTAATATAACTGAATTAGTATAAATGCAAAGAAAAAAAAAGAAAGTCGAATACAATATGCAAATGGGGTTCTTATTGAAAAAAATTAGATTCTGAACTTCTCATTCGAGTATTATTAATTACCAAAAGAAGAGTAAATATTTTAATTTAAATAATTTATTTTCGATTAAAGTGATTATTTTATGCACATTTTTCCATAAAACCAGATTTTTATTATAATTATAATAAATTTCAAAAAATGTCTAGTAACTAATATATAAAGCTTCGATTAGCAAATTTATGCAAATTCATTGACAAAAAATGAAGATTCATATAAATAATAATAATTTAATATTATTTATTTCTTAATTGACTTTTTTAATAAAAAAAATCTTTATCATGCAACATGTAATAAGGAATGGAAAATTTATTTTATTTTCTTAGTTTAGACGTTTGCTCATAAGAGAAAAGAAAATTATTTAAGCATATTTCAATTAAGAGATGCTAAAATATAAATAAAAAATTCATCTGCTAAATGATTTATTTTTTATCATTTTTATAGCTGCAATAATTATTTGTATTGAATTATTTCACAATATCATATTATTGGATGAAAATTAGTCTTTTCGGTTTTGATTAATTAATTCACATAAAATTTCAAATAATACATACGTGAAAAAAAATGAATAAATAAATTTTAAGTAGGTGGAGAAAGATGTATGAAAATATCATTATTGTATCATTTTAATAAGAGCTTTAAAGTCAGATCGCAGTTAAGTTCCAATATAAATTGAATTCCTTAAAATCATATAAAAATCTTGCTGCTTCACGAATAATAGTCGTAATAATATGAGTACAAATGAAATTCTAATTCAACTATCTCATTTAAATTATAAATTAATTATATAAGAAAATTTCATTTGCCATTGCAACTTGTGTCTGCGTAAATTCAATCATAAGCTCAATCACATTATTTATTATAAGCCTACGAATCGATATAAATTAAGCCAAAAATTTCATGTAAAAAACTTCAAAATTGAAAATTATAAGAATGACTATAAAAAAAATCCAAGAATCATGTCGCTAAAATCAAGTGTCTGCGTTACCTGCAGATCAACCCCGGCGGTAATATTCTGGCAGTGGTTCAACCAGTCATTTAACGCGGTGGTCAATTATACGAATCGTAGCGGTTCAACCCCCATTCCAGTGCAAACATTGGCCACCAGTTATGTGGGGGCGACGACAGGTGCAGTTGTCACTGCTCTCAGCCTCAATAAACTGGCAAAACGCGGACCACCCCTGGCGGGTAGATTAGTGCCATTGGCAGCCGTGGCTGCTGCCAACTGCGTCAATATACCAATGATGCGATACACGGAATTAAGGGATGGCCTCGAGCTGATGGATGATAAGGGCGAGAAACAGGGCAGCAGTAAAAAAGCGGCAAGACAGGCAATTTCGTCAGTCGCGATATCAAGGATATTGATGGCCTCGCCTAGCATGAGTGAGTATATTTTAAGTGAGAAGATAGAAATGCTTTTAGAGGCGAGTTTAGAGTATAGTTATTTGCTTACGAGAGAAGTTATTGGCAAATATGGTAACTCTCTTTATGATAATATCATGATCACTGATGATTTATGATAATAAAGTGGACTTTAGTCTACAATGTGTTTATTTATTATTTAATCTGAGTGCTTGATAATGTGTTTTTTTTGTTTTTTTGCCTTCTTTTTCTTATACGATATCTGTTCGATAAAAGTGACAAGCTGTCCGTATAGAAGACAATTTCCTAAGTACAAGCTGAAAATAAATTTGATTTAAAGGCCAATTGAAGATTCTGTTGGTGCTATTTATTTTGTTAATTTGCAGATTATTAAGTTGAGCAATGGTAAAATGTATTTGATTGTAATAACTTCTATTAATATGTATTCAATTTTATTGTAAATAATGGTTATGTAAATCAGTTGAGTAACGGAGATCAAGCAAATATATTCGTCAACTCTAGCTTGTTGATATTTGCGCAAAAAAATTGGTGGCGCATGCAGAGCAGTCAAGGTCACACGTGCTTACTCGGCAATAAAACATTTTAATCTGTTGATTCCTATAAGTAATCTTTTTATTATTGATTTTTAGATTTATTATTGCACTTTGAATAATATTCATTGAGAAACGTATAAACATTTGCAATATAATTAAATTTTCTTTTTCCATAAAAAATCGATTTGCAATATACAAATACTCTAAATAACATGATATAATAATACGTAAATAATGAAAAACTAAGACTTTTTAATGGTAATTTTTTTTTTAATATGCTTAAGATTGCTCAAATGATATATAAATATTAATTAATACGGCATGCAAATATAGATTTGTATGTTAAGTAGTATTCAATACCATAACAAATGGAATTTTAAATTTACGTAATACATAATATCATTATGATATTAGAAATTACAATCATAAAATAAATTAATTTAATATATGTTTCAACATTTTCATTCTTCAATTCTTCTTCAATAATTCATTCTTTATACGATCTTGTAATTACGTTCTATAATTAATAATATCATAACTATTTTTTGTCACTTTAATAATATAATAACTAGAATAGAAATGCACGATCAAAGAATTTTTACTTACAATTATTTAATATGTTTTAACTGAACATCATTCATAGATTTGAAATATAATGACACATTTATGCATGCAAATACAATTTCACCAATTATCACAGCGCTAATATAATTATTACGAGTTATGTAAAAAAATTAATATCAGTGTGTAAAGTAATTGTTTTAAAATTAGAATCTTTGGAATCGAAACTGTTATTTCAATATTTAATTATTTATAATTAAATAAGTCGAATGATGACTATATTTATAACACACATTAAAAATAATAATTATTATATGATTGAACAATCAAATTTAACAATAAATAACTAGTATTATTTCATTTGCAAAAACCTGGTAACAATGATGAGTCTAGAGATAACTGTGATTCAGCATTTTCTACGTCATATAAATATTTATAAAATACGATTATAGGGTAAAATAATTAGACTTTAATTACATTATACATTACACTCCTATAATAATTTAGTTATTAATTTATCTATCAACCTATTGTAAATGTGGAAATAAATTTTTTAGACTGTTTGTACAGTGTTTTTTAATTAATATTCATCTTTTATAAAATTACGTTTGTTTAAAAACTTTCGTATTCTTGTTTTAAAAGTCAGGAAGGAACAATAAATGCTTAAAATTGATTTTATTTTCATCGTATTGTAAAATTCGTAAAGAAAAAAAATACTTTTATTTAAAAGGGAATGTTTATAGTTATGTAGTTATATTTATAATAATTTTAATACATTTTAACATATTTATATATTTATATGTGTATACGTTTATATTGTCTAGCTGATTGAGAAATTAAAAACGTTAAGATATAAGATAATGTGGAAAAATGATATTATATATATATATATATATATTATATTTATAAAATTCTAATTAAATTTAAAATATAAATAGTCGTCATACCTATAGATTATATTTTCATATCTAATATTTTGTTCTATGTGTACCTTAAAAAACTTTTTATTCTACAGATTATACTAATTATTTTAATCTAAAATATTCAATTCATGGCTGACTTACCGTAGTTTTAAGTTGAAAACAAATTAATACATAAATATGTTGGTTCAAAAATTTATAGCCCTACGTCTACATTTTTTCTTCTTCTTTTACTCGCGAAAAGCAATAGTTTTTCTTCTATATCGGGATCTATACAATTTATACATGGTATATGTATAAATAATATGTCCTTATTTTATGTTATCAGTGATTACCAGGACCATACCATTAATGACATAATATGTATTTTCGCTTACGTAACGACCGAATGTTTAGAGTCCTCACTAATTATTTGTGTTTGCTTGCAGTTTTGGCGCCAGTGCTCATGAACATTTTGGAGCGTCGCAAGACATTGGCTCGCGCTGCCTGGGCCGCAGGCCCAATTCAAATGGCCCTGTGTGGTGTTTGCTTGACATTTGCAACGCCACTTTGTTGTGCTCTGTTCGCCCAGAAGGTTCCGATGCCGGTCGATGAGCTTGAGGAGGAGGTGCGCGAGAAAGTGCTCGCCAATAATCCGAATGTTAAGACAGTTTATTATAATAAGGGCCTGTGAATATGGCGAGCATAATGTTTATCCGAATCGGCGAATCAAGGAATCTTGATCTTCTTGAATCACCCGCCAACCTGATAATGTGAAATATTTAAAATGCCGAGCTCTTTACTCGTACAAGCAGGAATTATTGGTGGTATACACTTGTTTCAGTAGGTTTAGAAGGCTGTTTAGTCATATGAAAAAAGACTTGAGTATCTCGAGCCGAACTATTATTAGATAGCATCAATTTCAAATATTAATGTAATGAAATAAAAGCGTTGTAGGGATTTGGAAAATAAATTATTAATTATCTCGTTTTCCCATTCCTCGATTAATGAGAATTTGATTTCCTTGTTATGGGGATTCAATGAAATAAAAATATTTCAAGTAAATACGTCGGACTTTAGTTTATTGTTTTAAAAAGCGACAAATGCGAGTAAACTTAGAAATAAATTATTACCGCATTTGATTGATAATTTTATTATTTTGTAAATACGAATTAATATTTATAAATGAGGTTTGTTTAATTAATTAATAAAAATAATATTTTTTCAAGTGTAAGAAAATTCTACTAATTTTCATTAATGCTTGTATAATTTCTAATATAATTGTAATTTCTAATAGAATTGAAACCTCAGGAACCTTTTTATTTCCTTATAGCACTTTGTTAAGATACAAGAGTAATACATAAGTTTTAAATATTTATTTTTAATCAATGAAAATCTTCAGACTTTTTAATAAGAGAAAATATCTTTTACCTGTAATTTTTAATAGTTCAATGAAATAATCCGACAACGTAATTTAATTGATCTCAATAAATTTATATGGATACAAATATTGACAACAATTTTCTTAAAATTTGTTCTTAATTTTTTTTAATGTTTCAACTCAATGTATTATTAACTTTTATATTACAGTTGTCGTTAATAGACAATATTTCTATTCGTTAATATTATAAACAATGCATAATATTTAATAATTTCAACTAATGTAAAATCATTTTATACTGTATATATAGAATTATTAAAAAAAATAAATATATTTGTAAATATATTTTTATTTGAATTTTAAAGAATATTAAATTAAGGAAATATAAAATCAAATTAATATAGAGAATAATAAAAAATTGTAATATCAAAGAATTCTAGTAATAAAATAATTTTAAAATTGTTTAAAGCCAATATAGAATATATATCAGCTTTAATTCTATAAAAATGAAATAAAATTAAAAATCTCATAACTTCTGAAATTCAATTTTTATGTAAACTAAATATTTAAAAAACACAAACATTATCAAACTGTTAAGTTTTGTTAAGTCATCACAATTGAAGCAAATAAAAACTGTATACTATACGCTTTTATGACTTGAACAAAAAAATAACGAACATTTTTTTTTTAATTATAAAATAAATCTCGTTTGAATCATTTTTAAATTGAAGTATATCAAATGTTCATTTTCAACTAATTACAAAAGATATTTTATTTCAGTTTTATAATAAAATCTAATTCCTATTCATTATAATAAATGGTGCCAAATATTTGTATATTTTTCTTTATGATATCGATACATATTTTTTAATTTTAAATTATATTTTAATAATTCATAAAATATGTAAGGTACAGGCAACTTATAAAGAAAATATGTTGATAAGTTCTAGAATTTATTATGTTAATATGATACAGAAAATCTAATGAAAATAAAGAAAAATTATTATAAAAAAAAATTATTGATTATTATATATTGATGTGTGTGAAATGTCTATTATATTCAATTACTCAAAATTCTAAAAAAAAAAAAAGGAATTTATACAATTTATACAAATTATTTTTCAAATTAAACCTTATAAACCATTCATAGTTAACTGAATAGTGTCATCTGTTTTTGGTAAATAAGCATCCAACTTTCTAATATCTGGCGTACGTTTAATTTTACGTCCATGTCTTCCATCTTTCCGATGCCATAATCCACTTCTCGGTCTATTACCTAATTCTCGATTTTTTTGAGCACTTCCAACAGGAATATTATGGTGTTCTTCGTTAGATACTCTACCTACCACTGCCATACAACGTTGATCTAAATCAAGTTCTCTCTTACTAGGTATTTTCACTATCACCCTATCATTGACTTTTTTAGTGATTGTACCACAAGTTCCAGCTGCATGAATTAAAAATCCACCAAGTCCAGGATATTTTTCAACGCAATGAACTGTTGTTCCGATAGAAAGAGCTCCAAGAGGATACGCATCTCCATCGTTAGCAATAACTGGTATTCGAGGTATTCCTTTATGTGTTTTTAAAATATCTCCTTCTTTCATATTGGTCGTAGCCAGTATATATTTTAATTCACTGCCAGTTCCAACCAAAGCTACAAAACTAGTTCGACAACCATCTTTAAATACTCGTAAAACTTTTTCTTCTTTTGGCTTTTCATTCAGATCAGTTGGTCCATCTCTGATCCAATTGATCCAATGATACTTATGCTTTATTCCGCCACCAATTCCTTGGCATACCACTCTACCTGTAAATGCAAGAAAAATGTTTTTAAATTTTACTTAAATAAAATATATAATAGCAATTAAATAATTTGTAAGTGATAGTACCATCATTCATAAATTTATAAAAATTCTAAAACGATATATAATTAGCAACTTGAACTTTCCCGACAGCTATATTTAAATGATGTTATCATTACTTAATATTTTTAATTTCGTAAGCCAAATAAACTTAAATCAGACTACAACGAACATACAATATCTAAATAATTTACCATTCGTATTTTTAATTTGTAAATTAATTAAACTTTTAGATTCTGGAATTTAAATATCCTACCTTACCGACAAAAACAACATGAATCTCAAAAATTGTGAAAATTATTAAAACAATTAATATAATGAATTCGTTCAAGATAAAGTTATTTGTTATAATAACACACTTAAAAAAAACAATTGCATAATACAATCTCATTACCAGTTACTGGATCCCTTCCAGCAAGGTTCGTAACCTCCAAAGGCTGAACGGTATATTCATCTTTAAAGTGAACAATTCTCCGGTAACTTTTACCCTTAACACCAGGTTTTGGTACATTAGCTGGTTTCCAATAATTTCGAATTTGTTGAGTTTCAAAGGAAGTATCGATATTTAATCGTATTAAGTTTGTGATTTGCTGTCGGAACTGACGATAAAATGCCAACATTTTTTATTCGCCGGCCGTCCTTATCGAGAGAAAGAATATAAATATTTCCTCGATCGTCAAATACTATTGCTGCTCTCTACAACCAGAGACTTAATTTTATATCAACTGTCCATATAGTGTTTCACAGGTTTTCACCTGTTGGTAAAACAGACAAAAAATATTTTAACCCGGGTAAATTTGAAAAGATTAGCAAATATTCATGAATATAAAGTAAAAATTTGTAATTAACAAATTTGGCATATATATGTACATATATATATGTAAATACTTCTATTTTATGAATCAACTGAAGTTTAATATTATCAATTATTTATATATATATATATATATATATATATATATATATACATTTATATAATATTATATACGGATGTAATAATTATATATTTTATAATATATAAATTATAAATTATATATTACATTATATATTAATTATATATTAATTATATATTACAATATATAAATATATAAATTATATATTTTAATATCATATTCGTACTTTTTATATAAATAATATTTGAAAAATAACCATTATATTTTTAATTATTAATATGATTACTTAATTCGATTTTATAAGGTGCTTTTAATGAATACCGATGAAGTTTTTCTCATTATACCGTAATAAAGATAATTTTCGCTAGATACTTTATACAAATAATTAATGATCAAATTATATATATTTTTATTCTTGTCAACGTCATTATTAATTTTATATTAATAATATCATTTCTAATACTGTTATTATAATTATACAAATATTTTTACTGTCTAAATTTATACTTGAATTACTTAAGATTCATTATCAATTATATGAATATTATTTTATTATGTTATTATGCTGTATTATATTGTATTGTGTTATATAATACTATGCTATTATGTTGTAAAATTTCTTTTAGTAAAGCACATAAACAAGATCAGATTTTAATGTTTCTTCAAATTGATATACTTTGGTATACAGAGGAAAGCTAATTGAAAATATTTAATATATAATTAAAAAATATTTATATTTATATCAATTAAAAATACATATTAAAGATAAGTTGAAAACAGAATGTATAATAATAAATAGAATAAAGTGTGAACATAAAAAAGTTAAAAAATGAAAAATATGAAAGAAGAACGAGAGAAAAACGTCGAGCAGAAATTATGGGGGATGATTGTGCGAGGTAAGGTATATAAGGTAGATAAGATGGCGGACAATTTGCCGCTCGACTACTCCTGCCTGCTCCTCGCGCGCGCACACACACACCCACACCCACACCCAGACACATGCACACGAACTCACGCGCTCCCAAACATACGCGCGCTCGCATACAAATGCATATTTCATACACACGTACAACTGTGCTTCCGTTTTCTCTTCATCCTGTCACTTCCATTTCTCTTTCTGTGCCTCTCCTCGAATAATAGATACTCCTTTTTCGCAAAATATAGAGGAACTGTGATCGTAGGAACAGATAATCAATAACAGCATTTTAGCACATTTACACATTTCTAATTTTCTTAATTTTTAGATTCATAATAATAAATCTGTCTAAGTTTATACATAAAATGAATTAACCATTAATTATCTCATGCTGAAATCAATGTAATCAATCAAGCTTTGAACTAAATGCCATGCATTAAAAAAGTATTAATCTGATTAACTAACGCAATTAATTAACACATTTTTAAATTGAATACAAAATTTTTGTTTAAAATTTGAATGAAATGTTATCTTAAACATTTTAAACTAATTTCCTAATTTTCATAAAAAGTTTATTCAATGAAACAATTGCTTGAAAGGAATAGTATCGCTTGTGAAAATAGCCTACTATTAATGGCATTATGAATCAAATTAAGCATAAATCATAAGAACAATATGCACAATAATGCATGAGGGTATATTCACAGATCAAAACTATGTTAAAGGCGATAGAATATTTGCTGAATTCAATTATCAAACATTTAACAGGAATAACATCAGTCATTATCGATAAATGAGAAACATAAGTATATCCTTAAGCGGTCCGAAACTTTAAACATTTCTTCAGAAATTTCATTTAATGAAGATCATTGCAAATCAGATACGTACATTTGTCAATACTATCAGCCATAATTAACGAAAATCCATCATTAAAATGAGTTATTAAGCAACAGTTATAAGTAGTGATTGATTTTAAACACACTGAACACCCAGACTGTAAAAATGAAACATACTTTGAAACAACGACATTTATCAATGATGAAATAATAACTAATATTACTAAAATGCTGAAAATTCTGGTCCATTTGATATTTCAAACCAGAACTAAATATGAAAAGTATTCACGTGTGCATTTGCGTATACATACATACATACATACATACATGCATATATATATATTAAAATAAATTAAAATAAATTAAAATAATGGACATCTTTGAATATAAGTAAATACGCTTGTAAATTATAAAATGTTCTTTATGCTTAATACTTATATTTTAAATAAAAAATAGTTTAAGATTTTTATGAATTTAATTTTGTACAAAATTAAATAACATAAAAATAGAATTTTATACAATATGGTTTATAATATAATTAGTATTATTTCAAAAAGGAACATAATGAAAAGTTAAATGTGCATCTACCGCTTGCAAAAAAGAACATCATTTATTTGATAAAATTTTTTTTTTGGGCCTTTTAAGTACATACAACTAGCATATACATTATAAAAGATAAATATCAATAATAACAAAACAATAATATAAAGTTTTAACAGTTACAGCAATAAATAAAATTCAAGTATCTAATGCAATTTAATCTTTATTGACAAATAAAGTTTTTTCAAAATTGTAATAAGATATATAGTATTTTAAAATATTTGATAAAATAATGTAGAATCTCAAAACATTATTATCAAAAATAATAAAATCAAAAATAGCAAAAGATAAGATCGTAATTCACTTCTAATATTTTTAATTTTGAAGGGCTACATTTTATTGGCTTTCATGTAGTTGTGTTTCAATATTTCGTAACGTATAAGCATTACCGCCTAAATACTTCAATAAATACTAATGAAAAATATACAATACATCATTTTCAAATTTAATCCTATTCGTAAGTGTTATATACCTTGCATTCTACATTGTATGCGACATACGTGTACACAACAATTATGAATACATTTACATATTATAACAATATATTATATATTGTTCATTCAAATGGAATAATTTAATTTTTTATGATTTTCTATTGCATGTATATGCATATGTAATTTATAATCAATATAAATTAAACTGATATTATAAAAATTGTTATAAAAATTCTCAGGGATTCAAATATTTTTTTATTTACATTGTAGTATTTGAGTTATATTTATTCCAAAAACTTGACCAATAATATAGCAACTTTAAGAAATTGCTTGGATGTTGTTTCAACTCTTGCTAGATGATCATAAATATTAAGTGCGACAGCAATCAGTATATAATTTAAGTATAATTGATATATGGATATGAAAGTATAAAAAAAAAATGATACGCGAGAAGTAACAGCGTTTATATCAATCAGTACTTTATAACGAAAATTACTTTATTATATTATTATAGCTATATTATTTTATAATAAAGTGATTATGTATTTATAGCCAACTGTTATTACTCCTATTTTATCCGCTGAATACTTTATAATAAATCCTTATTTATTATTCTTACGAATATCTAAAGGGTTAATAAATCTTATCTAATAGACAAAATTATATATTTAGATAAAAAATTCTCCGTCTATGCATAGATTTTTAATCGACCTTATCGTAAACTCCTGAATCACATTCAATACTTTACCTCTCATTATCTCATCCCTTCACCTTATCACTATTATCACCACAATCGGGTGTAATTATCCTTCTCCGTGTTGATTTAAATCTTTTTTCTTTTCTCGTCATATATAGGAAACTTATGAGCATCCAGTTTGTTCTTTCTTAAAGGTTTCCATTGCCTCAATTTCTTTTAAGTATTCCATCCACCATCTTCTCACTTAATAAAATAATTACCCCAAGCCAATTAAGTAACTCCCTGATGTCTTGGACTCTTAATAATAAGGCTTTAAATTTGAAAAGAAAAAGAAAAGGATAGAAAAGGCAAAAGTAAGGAATTGTAAAGAAAGGTGAAACTTAATAACAGAATATGACTTAAAATCAATTAACTAAACTCCTTGTTACATGACAATTAACTTTCTCCATTGTTTCGAAATAACAAAATAAAATTTGACGTTGGACCATTTTTCAAGATATGCCTACCATTTTATGAAACTCTTTATTCGATGTAACTTTAAGCTCCGTACAATATAAAGTTAAAACTTGATCGACGAACATATTATCGTATTATCCCTTAATGATTTCCTGCTATCGGATATTCAAAGAATTTCGTAAAATATTTGTTTTTTCCAATTAAACCAAATATTATAAAGATAAAATTCATATTACACATTTGTAAAGTAATTATTTTCTGCATATAATAACATTGTTATGGTACATTCTCAAATATGTTTTATCAAAAAGTGCAGATTGTCGAATAGTTTTCCAAGTACATTAAATTTGTTTGGCCACATTTCTTGGAAATAAAACGCATTAACGTGCGTATAAATACAGAATACATTTTAACAAAATGTCGGGAATTTAACTCTACTTATTGGCACGAATCTAAGAATAAATTGGATAACGTTGCGAGCATCGTTCATCTTTTTTCGCCAGATAAAACTATAATATATCTATGGTCGATAAAACGCTTTCTAAGCCCCTCCCTCCCAATATACCCAAGAAGCTGAAATAAAAATGAGAAAAGACAGGGGTCGGACATTATGGATGTGTGGGGGTGTCACAGCCGTAGTCAAATTAAGAAAAAAAAGGTGAGACAAATTAAGCAAGAAGATCACCTAAAATAGGTGAAAAGACTATGCCTTTTCTTACGGTTTTAATACGATTAACGACAGTTTATAAAATCTTGCGGCCCATAACCATGAGCTAATACCATCACTATATGTGTCATAAAATTACTATACGTAAAAATAAAATAAATAACTCGTTTATGTATTACGCGTTACGATATAGTTGTATAAATGAAAATAGTATTATAATGTACTGTTGGACACTTTACGTATCATATATATTATGATATTTACGTTCAATATATACGTAATATATATCGAACAATTAAGGCTTCCCACGCTTTATAAGTAGCGAGTAAAATATCCAAGAAATTCATCTAGATCTATGATTTGTATTAACGTATTTTAATAAATATTGCTAAATAATCGATTAGAGCAACATCAGCATAAAATTTCTCCAATTCCATAGGTTTAACTAAAGGTTTTATAATTACGCGTACAAGTATATTGGAGCCTTGGCTATTATAATTCTATAAATTACATTAATATGAATAAGCAGTCAGACAATCCCTTCACTTTGATCCGCTCTCTTCAATTTAACCCTTCGAATAAAGGATGGAAAAGCGCGATGGTGGGGACGCGATAGGGATAGATGAAAATGACGGTGTCTTGCAAAGTGGATATAATACATGTGAGCGCGGGTGGGAGGGAGAGAGAGGCAATGATTCGGCAGCCAATAAGCATGCAAGAGAAGCCACTTCTATTGGCGCGCGCGCAGAGAATACGCGCATACGGAGTTACGCAATGTGAGTACAATAGGCTTCAAAATTTTCGAATCATTGCAATTTGCTCTATTTGATAGTGCCCAGGTAATGAAAAAGAAATTATTTTTAATGACATTCGAGGTAACGCGTTATTGTCGTTAGTTACTCGCGACCATATTGAAAATATCCTTTATGTATTCGACATAAATTTGGAATTGACGTTATAATTGAACAATTTTATATTCCTAGTTGAAGTGAAATTACTGGAATGTTTAGTATAATAAAAGAAAATAAAACTGCAATTTGAATAAAGTCTGTTTATTAATTGAATCTAATCTACAGTCGTGAAAGTGTTATTATCGAATTTTATATTTATAAGTGCCCGTAACAAATTTTAATATCCACATATATATATATATATATATATATATATATATATATATATATGTATATATATGTGTGTATATCTAATAGTAAAGATAAAATTCAAGAAGCATATGAAATTTTGTTTCAAATAATTGTAAGCCTGTCACCGCCATTTTGCCAAGCTGAAAAATGTTAATAGCTATACATTAATAATTTCATATCAAACAAAAACAAATGTTAAATAAATTTTCAAGAGTTGCTAAAATTCAAGAGAGATCTCAAATTTTTTAATACAACTGTACATATTCGCAATCCCGTCATAGTCTACTCTGTGTAAAAGCCGCAAAAGCAAAACTTGGTCGGTCGAACTACGAAGGGTAGCAAATAATAACAATAATCATATTTCCCGACATCATGGCGGCTGAAAGAGGACGGTTAACTTTATAGCTATGGCGTTCCACTGGCTGAAAGATGAAGAGAGAGAGAGAGAGAGAGAGCGGGACAAAGGAAGAGACGTTAGGGGATGGGTTATCATAATATTACAAACCGCTACTATGCCAGAACTGTATGCATATAATTCTCATACCTAACACCTACTAAGTTCCCCCTCATTTCCGAGGCAAATCACTACATTCGAAAATTGTAGCGATATGCCCGATATTACACGTTTTCACTCCCTTCTCTCTCTCTCTCTCCCTGTCCCTCTCCCATCTCTCTCCCCGTCCCTCTCTTATTCATTCTCTTCGCAGGTGCGTACATACACACTCGAAAATATCTACGTATAGATCTATATGCTCTTTACACCTTTTTCTCGCAACGATATTCGATAAACTATGCATTTAAGATTATTGTGATTCATATTTAATGTAGATTTATTTTATCTTCTTTACTAGTTCGACTGAATAATCAATTAGAAATTGACATTGATAATGTAATTCAATCATTTTTATTACAATATCGTATTGGGTTGAACTGATAAATAAAATTTAATTGCATTTACAAACTCATCTATAAAATACTAAATAATTCCTTTATAAAGTAATTATGACTACTTTTGTAACTAATCAAATAATAAATAAACAAATGCAATCCATAATTCTGAGAAAATTAAAATTGTAGATGTAGTATAAACATTTAATACGTTTAGTAATTACTTAAGATAAACAATTTTAATTATATTGATTTTTTTAATTTAAATTTTAACAATTTTTTTACTTTTAATTTTATTAATTTTAATTTTAGTTTTAAGACTTTTATCAATTTAAATTTTAACTTTATTTAATATATAATTAATGGTAATTGAAATCATTTAAATAATTTAGGACATTATAGAAGTTAAAATATTCTAAGAAGGCTTAAGTTTAAAATTATCAAAGCATTTCTTTCGAGTTATATTTAAATAGTCAGATATTAAAATAAGTAAAATAAAAAAATTAATAAACAAATTACTTTAATAATTTAATTTTCATTTTAAAGTCGGAAATTCTAGTAAAAATTACAATAATAAGAGGGAAAAGATAAAGATAAGTAGTTATATTTCGGCGGAGAGAAAAAGGAAAAGCGAAAAACATTGTTAATTGTTATGGACTTTAACTGAAACTGCAGCATTGATTTGGCTAAAAATTCACGCGCGCATCGCACAGAAAAATAAATAACAATAAATTTTTGTCCCAAACGCTTTGAAATATGTATCTAAAACACTCGCGGAGCACCAATGTAAACGAGTTGGTAGCCGTCGTAGACAATGCGATCGCATTTTTTACGCCAATGCGAGCCTCTTGTACATTTTGTCCGTTAATGCGACGTGGCGCATCGAGAGATAAAATTGCATTACGGCCTTTCTCCTGTGCACGCATGCACGCGCGCGCACTCGCCCGCGCGCACAAGCGCGCATGCATATTTACATATCTCGTTCGCGGATGTAGGATGTGCTGCACAATGCCATTATTTTAACTTTACTATGAAACAGGCGATTAAAATTATGTACACGAACCAAAACGACAAAACACCGTCGCCCCTACAATCGGCTGCCTCTGCTTTTCAATTATTCCGAGGCACATGAATGGTAGGCATAGGATCGAGAGGTCCGGCTTGATTTGCCAAAAATTAGCATTAATTTTATAATAGGTTCGCCAGGCAGAATTTCAATAGAATATAAAGCAATTCATTAAAAGTTCAATTTGACTGAATATTTGTAAAAATCAAACTTTTCAAACAATCCATACTCTCATAACAATCACGCATGTCTTAAAGTATTTTTAAAAATCGACATATACGATGGAAGTGAATAATTAAAGTATCATCGAATTTATTAAAAAACTAATAATATGCGAGATTTTTTAGATTATAATTCAATAAAAAATAAATAATGTTTAAGCATAGTTTTTCTGTGCAATATAATCCATCTGCTACCAATACCTGTCCGCCCACGTTACACACACGCGAATATCGCATATATATATATGAGCGCATTTACGTCAAATTTATTTATTTAACAATGTTTTATAAAGTTGCACTTATTTGATGCTTTTTACTAAAAAGCAATATTTACGTTAAATTCTTTCGATAACTCTTTTTCTCAAAAGTAGGGAATAAAATTGAAAAACGTAATGACGAATGCTTATGAGCATATGTCGCTTATAAATAATAGAAAATACTACTCTGATAACTTTCAGCTAATTTTTAACTTATCATAGTGGAACTTAATTTTATTTTACAGTTACCAACCAATCACGATGATTGTTCTTATTATTAATTATTATAATTTAGATACATTGAATAAATACGCTGCGAATAATAAAAGCAGTATTAATAATATTAAAAGTAATTAATACTCGTATTAAATTTAAATTACGTACAATACTTTATGAAAAGGCTTTTCCTAATTGTTAGTGCATATGTAAAAGGGGACATTGCTTAACATTGCTGTCATTTTATTATTATCAAGGTATAATGTAATAATTAATTTCCGTAATAAAAGGCCAATAATTTTGCGTTTAAATTTTTCTTAATAGTTACATCGAACGATAATATAATTAACAGTTTTATTAATGATATGCTTGAATACGGCATTTTGTTCCCTAGTATTAACCTTTTAGAGTAAACTATTTTTTTATGCTAACTGGGAGTGCAGACATGTTTCCCTGGCGGGTGTGAGATATTCTTTGTTGCCCTGCGAAAGAAAGAGACAAATATATTTAGCGCGGCGGCGGCGGCGGCGGTGGGCAGGGAGGGTGGGTGAAGGGATGGTGGTGGGAGGGTGGAGGGAGGGTGGCGGAGGGTGGCGGCGGTGGGGTCAGGAGGGCGAGAGAACGAGCGGGTAAGTGAGGGAAAGGAGGAGCTAATAAGAGCAAAAGAGAAGGATGAAAAGATCACGCAGGAGCTTTTCTCGTTGCCGCGGAACTGCTTTTAGGAAAGAAGCGCCTCGTCGCACACTTTTCGCATCTCATCTCCCAACCGTACACTTTTTTCCTCGTTCACATCCCGCCAGCATTTTATTCCTTTTCGCTCGCTCTCGCCGTTTGACAGTGTGTTGTTTTCCTTGTCCCGCAAGATATATAGCGAGCACCGAGGCGCGGAAAAATTGGGATTGCCGAGTGGTGTGTCTTTTCGCCCTGGGGATAAGAAAGTTTCGTTGGTGAAACTCTAAAAAAGCCGCTTGGCAATCGAAAGATGTTGGGGTGAATTGACTCTCTTCTTTAAACAAGTATGTATATGTGCGCACGCATGCGCACCAGAACGAGAATGTACGTGTATATATAATTAATCTTGGATAAAAAATGGGTATCTTTTTATTGGGCACTTTCGATTAAAATCTCTTTCTAAGGTATTAAAAGTTTGTCTTCGCGCGTGCCTGTATGCCTGTGTGCCTGCGTGCGTGTGTGTGTGATAAAAAAAAGAAAATTGTTTGAACGTGAAAAAAATTGTACAGTTGTAATTCAGTCGTTTGTTGATGAATTTCGTGTGTTTCTGTACAATTTTCTACCGCTATTAATTAAACAACCTTACTCCTTGCGTAACCGGATGTTCCGATAACTTGATAAACCAATATATATTGTTTAATTAACCAGCTATGTATTGTTAATATTTGTGAAATTGGACTTGCAAGTAAATTGCGGATTAGCCTAATTAGGATATAATAGGGCTTTCGACTCGACGCAATGCAAGTAACGAAGCATAAAAAGAGCGAAAGAAGATATTGTATCGACGGAATAGATGGGAAAAGCGCGCATAAAAAGGAAATAAGCTGACAAGCCAGAAATAGATGGGAGCATCAGCGAGGCGGACGTAGTAGAAAAGAAAAACAACGTACAAAGGATCGTTTTGAAGGTAAGGAAGACGAAAGAGCAAGCGACTGGCGCCTCGAAACCTCGATGAAGAGCAGAGCTGAAGTCAACGCGAGGAATCGGAGAGAGCGAGAAAAGAACAGAGTACTCGTCCTAGACAGTCGCTAAGGGATGTCGAGCACGGGGGGGGGCGGGGGAGGAGTAGTAAGGAAGCACTTAAAGAATTATCCGTACACGAGGCGGGGGCAGGAAGGGGGGAGGGGGGAGAGGCAGTGCTATGCGCACCTCCACATTGCCAACCCAACACTTGAGCACGTGCACTCGTTCCCAGGCCAACACCTAATACCTACTAATACCGTAACGTGTATCTATCTACCCTTTTACCACTCAACGCAAGTCCTACGAACACCAGGGGCTATGCTGGAAAGAGTAAGTAGGGTCGTGTACACTATAAGTAGATGGATAGATATGTACTCGATCTGGGCGTATCGGGAGAGAAAATTGCAGAATAGCCAAGGACAAAGAGATTGGTTAGCTGAGAAAACGAAGTGAGAGGAGGATAGGTAGCAAATTTTACAGCCACCCCCGGCCATGCGTTGGCGAATGAAGTGAGGCCGTAAACAGTTAAAGAGTTGAGATATTAAGCAAGATTAACAATAATCTCGTTACGCAGCGTCAACAATTTCAAATGCACTGGATAGCATATGGCAATTAAAAACAAAATAGGTAACCAACAATCAGCAAACTCTATTCTAACAGGAATATAGAGACATAGTAATGCATACGAGTGTGCGCGCGCGCGTGTCCGTGTGCGTGTCTGTGTTCTCGCTCGCGTGTACATCGAAAGGGAAAGGATAATGAGAAAAGCATATCAGGAACAAGTAATGGAGCATAAGAAAACGTCTGTTAAATTGAGTGTAAAATGACAATGCAATATAATCCAATAAATTTATTCTTTACTGGCAACGATAAATAGTTTTAGTTAATATAAACAGCTAGTTGAGAATCATTTAAAGCACAAAAGATTTCACCTTACGTATTACTCGTATCGCATAAATTTCATTACACATTATCACGTGCCTGATGATATTTCATCCAAGAAGATTTTTAAGAAATTAAAAGACAAAAAAGAATTAGCCCGGATGAAAAATCAGTTCAGAAGCAGTTGAAAAAATTCTATTAATACTTTAATAAAATATTTTTAATTTAATAAGCAATAATATTTCACGTTCGAGCAATTATTTATCGAGCAGGTATTTACACTCTTAAACAATGCGTCAACAATCGTGGAAAAAGAATCCAATGACTACCGAGTACATTAGAAGCATATTAATTGTTCAAATGTTTTATCTCGCAACTATCACGCATTTAAATTGCATATGCAAGTCTTTAATAATTAGTCTCACTTTACCGAGTTTATCTTTTTTTGAGCTTTCGTGTACCGACAGTCGCAAGCATACAAGATATTTAGAAAGAAATTTGAATTTAATTAAGCAAAAATAGATATGAACAACTACTTCCTTATTATCAACAACTAAAACATAAATTTCATGGAGTGTTTGAGAACAATTTTACACGTAGAATATCATTTATTTATAATATATAAATAATATATAAACAATACAATGTTAATTTCACGTCTTTACTCTACTAAATTTACCAACACGCAAGTGCCCCGATAGCTATTTGTTTCTATAAATTCGAAGAATACGCAAAGCACCAATTTATTCCTCCTTCCTTTCACTCGTATAATTTTTCACCAAATAAATTAAAAATAATTTTCCGAGTCTACGAAAGGGTACACTGCCATCATCGTAAGAACATCCCAGCGCTCGTGAAAATTGTGTCTGGGATTCGATCGTGGCATCATCCTATTTTGCATATATCGCATTAGAGGACCGGGGGGGGGGAGAAACTTTTTATTTCCTTTCTTCTTTTTCTCCTGTTCTGCCCTTCTTTTTATTCTCGAACTCCTTGGGAATGGCGCTGCGGCTTCAGTGAGCAGAGTTCTAATAGACAGAGGAATTTTACGCATATTGGTGAACCGAGAAAGTACTATTGATAAATGGCTGTGACACTTCGTATAAGTCGGAAGCCCGCGTATACGAGAATAAGTTTCTGGTGATTTTCCAACGCGACATACTCTTGGCATTCTTAACAATACCCTTTAAGAATTCCATTCGATCGCAATTCATGTCCATCGCATTCCAAATCTCCCAATCAACAAGACACCGCACCACATTTAGTTAATTTTTTTATCTAATTAAAATTGGTTGTTTAATATGTTGACAAAATGTTTACAATTGATTTAAAAGCCATTCTATGTGACTAACTATAGTGAATAATAATAGTTTTCAATTTAAACAATTTATATTTAATAACAAAAATAATGTCTGTGCAAGATTTATTTTTAGTTGGAAAATATTTTTATATCACGAAATATTAAATTGCTACTATTTTTAAAACTTCCGTTATCTGCACAAGATTATATTAAAGTTTAATATCCTTAAATATTACATACATTACAACTTTTATTTAATAAGATACAATTACTGTTTATATGCAGATCAAATAGAAAAAAAAAACTAGGAACTTCCTACTAAAAAAAAAAACTAAAACACTCATAATAAATAAAGAAACTAATTAAACAATTTTGATATTAAAAATTTAATTCAATTAAATGAATTGTAGATTATAACAAACCGATGTTTTTGTTTTCGATATACCACACACAGATTCATGTCTATAATTAAATTAATATAAATATTTCAATTACTTTTCAATGGTTAAAAAGTGAACAATTTTTTTACTTAGTATTTTTTTTTTTTGAAAATCTAAAGAAAATTTATATATATTATAAACGACATATTTATTACTTTTTACAAAATAATAATTTTGAAAAAGGTAAATTATATATTATAATTCTAAAATTTCAGAGATATTGCCTGTAATTGATTGGTTATAAACATATTTCAACTTTTCAAACGTTGTGCGAAATATCGAATATTTCATTCTTTTCAATTTATATTTAATAATTTATTTTGAATATTTTACCGAAGAAAGACGAGGACGAGATCTTATCCATCGCATAATTATATCTCTTGTCATTTTTGCAAGTACATGGAGCATAAATAATAAGACCCGAATGATTTGTAATAATATCAACGACGGTCCAAATAATCTGACCCTAATACAATAATATGCATTCTCAATTACACTTCATTCCCATACCTCGCACTCACACATACACGCGCTTACGATGAGCACGACATATGATTGCAAAGTTACTAAATATATAAAATTTATATTTCTTGCACAAGCAATTATCGTAAAACATAAATTTTAAAAATGTATTCAATTTGATTATTTTGACTATGCACACATGCTCAATGTTCAATAGGCTATCAATAGAAAACAAAAGTTAAAAAATTTCAGAAAAAATACGAAAAATGGCACGTCTAATAGATATTAGAAAGTCATTCGTTTCATTGGCAAACGACTTGAAGTTTGACCACATTACTCCTTCTAATATCACATCTATATATATATATATATATATATATATATATAGATTATATTTTTATAAATTTTTAAGAGGGAGAGGGAGAGAGAGGTATGTATCCTTGTACCTATATAGTTGGATATCTGCCTCTACCTACCTACCTACCTACCTACCTACCTACCTATCTATCTATCCATCTTAATTTCACTCTGCACCGCAGCACTATATGAGCTCGCAAATGAGAGAAGCGATGACACCTTTATTATTAGCCACGACTCACTAGTTAACCGAGTTAGTTAAGTGAGAATTATTATTTAAAGCGAGCGAATATCATACTTTCATGTGACCTGCTACTCTCTTTGCTACCTACTAATTTCATCTCGTTTACTTCGCGTAATTTTGCCCTCATCAGATAATTATTCATACATTACCTTTTGTTTCTTTTCTATTAATTATAAATGAACTCCTTTCATTTAAAAGAACAATTAATGTACTTTAAGGCGACTTTAATGGCTATTATTGTAATGGTAAACATTCGAAAAGGTTTACATATTTTATGTACTTCATGAAGTATGTTATAAAAACTTGGAATAGTATTGGTAAAATAATTAGCAAATAAGACTGATATTAATAGTTATTACTGTTTATTAACAATAAACAATAAATCATAATTTTGTGTTAATGTAGCTTTAAGTTATGTCGCGTTATTAAACACGAAGTGATAAAATGTAAATAAGTGAAAATAGTTACAAGCAAATAATAAATATTGCACAAACGTATGGAATAACACTCGTATAACAGATGTACTTACTATGTAAATGAAATGAAATTTTTTCTAATAAATTGATGAAAAAAAAATCTTTGCTTTTTTTATGATTAAATGTGATATTAATATATAAATTATAAATCATCGTCATGTTTTGAATAAACAGTAGAAAGCAATAATTTTTATTTGCTTTACGAAACATTATAATATAAAACAATATATATTATTTTTTTATAATGAAGCCCAAGAGATAAAATTTATATTGCGATTGCTAAAGTATTTGGCTCTAACAAACGAAATATTATCTTACGATCGGTATTATAGGTATTATTTTTTAATTATTTCCATTGCTATTATCTCATTTAAGATTAACGTTTTTTAAATTTATTGCAATTTATTTGAAAGATATCTTATACATCGTTATCTCACTGTAAACCTACATTTTCCATTTTAACATTCAATTATTTATGTATGATTCTTCTGTCTTCTATATTTTTTCTTCTATATTCTACAATTATATATCATTCAAATAATTTACATGTGCCTTATTATGTAATATATTAATTTATATATATTGAGTATAAAAGAAAAAAAATTATTTCTAAAATAATTTCTCAAGGAATTTGATTGTGAAATTCCGATACAGTAAAAAGTACTTTAATACTTCGTATACAAAAAATAAATAATGCATGCATTAATATTAATAAAACCACGTGATACTATTTTCAAAAATAACCTTATTAATAATTAAAATTAATTTGATAAATTGACAATCGATATTATATTATTCATCAACAATTCATGCTACACGTACTACGATAAATAAATTGAAAAATTATTAAAACGATGCTCAAACCGAAAATAACTGCCAATTAAATAGAATGATTTTATAGTATAATAATAATAATAATAATAATGAGTGTCGTAAGGTAAAACAAAATAATTCCTTCAACTACATATGAGTATTAGCATTCGTATGTATTTCTTAATTACATTTAGTTATAAAGATATATTGATAAATGGCTCGTTTTCCGCTTTTCGCAGTTAATTTTCATTAGAAATCCCCGACATTCACTAAATTAGTAACACTAAATTAGTATTGCATCAAACTGCAGTTTAACTATTTATTTTTCGAGAGTCGGCTCGCTGTCTTTTTCTTTCACACCCACAATCTTATTTGTCTAGAAGGATTGAGGCGTTGACTAATTTACAATTTCCGCGAGAGTCTCGCTCAATCGCTTCGTCCTTCTCTCGCTTACCAATTCAATGTACACGTGTTTACCTCTCTTTTTAGAAATGGATTATTTTTCTTTTTGTACCTTAAGTCGCTTCCACTTTAGTTCGACAAACGTAAATATTTTCATTTTTAATATGGAATTCAACGCGTCGCTAAAATATCTTACACAAATATATGATGTACGTACATTGAGTGCTTAATTAGATTCTTCTCCGAGTGATTTGTATCAGTTTCCAGGCAACGAACAGAATTATTATTTACAGGTTATTTAAAAAATGTATTTATAAAACTTGAGTGGTGATTGGAGAATTTTTAAGAAATACGATTAGAATGTGAGAAAGCCATTTGAGAAACTTTAAAAAATACATTTATATTACCAAGACACAAACAAACTTCAATAATGTGACTGTTGATAAAAGCATGATTAAATTATTTTTTATTAAAAAAGTTATATTGCGATAAATCCTAATTACTGGCTTATGCAATGTGAATAAATACAAATAAAATAATTCTTAACTCGTAAATATAAATTACATAATTTTAAATATCTTGAATTTTATTTGACAGATTCAAATATTCAATTATTTTATAGTTATATTTTCCTCCGTAAACACTTTAAACAGTTGAAAAAAATATAGACACTGCATTGAAATTTTTTATGGAACATATATTTTTAATGAAAATTTTATTTAACTTTTAGAATGTAGAAAATAGTAAAATTTATTTTATAAAATCAATTTTTTTTTGTTTGAAGCACATAATACCATATATTCTTAAATAATTCTTTAATATTCTCTAGTAATTATTCAGATTCGTTAAGACATTATCAATCAATAATATCTATATAGCTTTCTAATCACGCAACAAGAAAACGTAAGCAATTGTTTGTAATTAAAAAAAAAAAAAAAAAAAAAAACTGGAATATTAGAAATCTTCGAGACTCGGCTTTTAGTTTACCCCAAGGCTTGTTGGGTGGATAAGGTGACTTGAAGGATTCCACAGGCTTCTAAGAAAGGAGGCCATTTTAGAAAAAGAAGCTCTTTTTCTTATCTGTCTACGATACGTCGTAACGATTACCTCTTAGATGTGTATGCGAAATCCCTTAAAAAGACAAGACGAACAATTCGCTTAAAGTGACAGCATTGGCTTTCCCTCATCAGCTTTTATTCTATTATTAATTTCACTATATTTTACTTGAATTATAACTAAAAACATTTTAACCATATAAAATTATATAACACAACTATATTATTATATAATAGAATTATCATTAATTTTAAATATAGGAAGGTCAAATTATTACCAGAAATACATAAACGTATTTACATTATAAAAAATGCCAGTCAAATCGTCTAATGTATATAATATAGAATATAATACACACTATAATATACACTACAATACACAAATACTACAATATACAGAATATAATATACACTAACAGAACGTACTACTGATATTGTAGATACAAGTTACAATTATTTGATTAATCTATCTACATTAGCGTAGATCAATTATCAAAAATAAGAAAAAGTAATTTTTCAAATGTTTCGAGATAACCAATTTTCTATCAATGTAAATATCTATGAAAACTGAACCACTTAATCTCTTTGATCTTTTTACTTTACTGAATAATTGTTGAAATTATTATTATTTATTTTAACAATATTTAGCTTACTGCTGTTTTCCCTTTTACATTATACCTTTCTCTTTAGTATCACTTTATTTACTTTCTTATTGTCGTTTTACTTGCGAATTTTTTCCTAATTTTCTTCGCCTACCCTCATTCTTCCTCGGTTCTATTCATTTTCCAAGGGTTCAAAATCGGAAAAGCCAGAGACTATACTCGCTTTAGCGCACATCGATTCTCTCACATTCACTAATTAATCAGGTTTCATCCTCTATTAAGAGAAACTTCCTTCTTATCATTAAGCGACGCGATCAGCTTAAGCGATCGACTTTGTTTGCTTCGCAAAATACTCGCTCGACATTTCAATTTTATAGAAAGTCTCGGAATTTTAAACTTATTTTGCAATTTCAATACAGCTATCGCAATACTTTTAGATAGTTGCTTGAATAAAAATATATTTACATTGAAATTATTTTGAAAATTGTTTATAATACTTTTCGTAATTCATCAACTTTTGAATATTTTATAAATTAACCAATATATATATATACATTATTAAATATTTGTTATACAATACTTGTTATAGTTATTATAATTATGTGACAACGAATTTTTTATGACGAATATTTCTGCACAAGTTTAATGGGAATATTTTTAATAGAATATATTGGGTTTGTAAAATTACGTTTTTATAATTTTAAACATTTTATAATTTAACGTGCAATAATTATTTTATATGCTTTCTTTAAACAGTCTTATAAAACGATGAGGTTATCGTTTCATCAAACTATAAAATCCAACGATTGGCTTCTAACACACTATAACAATTAATTGTTCAATGTCTTTTGGCGATGATATCTTTGTAAAATTGCAGAATTAAAAAATTATTCGTAAAAATATTGAAAATTGTTAACGTGCATTATAAATGGAAATGGTGGTTTCGGCATTAGTAGCATTGCTTACAACAAATAATCCATACAAATTATTTGATACAAAAAAAATTTAAATAAAATTATACTACATAGTGACGTAGCTCAATATAACTAAATTGGACATTTGAAAAGATTCAGTCACTTAACGTACATGGAAAATAACAATAAGCACAACATTCTCCAACTATAACTCCAATCGAGCTCCAACTCTTCCGAAACTTATAAAAGAATTTAATTACAATCAATATAGCTGATCCTTTAAGCATATTGTCAAGTGATAAATAGGAGGAGGAAATTAGTAGCCGGAAATGCATCGCCCGAGAAAAAGCACTGGAATTAGCAAGTTTGTGCCAGCCATTTTAACGGTAAAATCATCTGGTTGGACTGCCATAAATACTGTAAGTGACCTACGGGAATTTCAAAGTTGACTTTGGCTGTGGTAACTCTCAATTGGCTTTTCCTATCATGCATCAGCAGTTAACCCTTCCCACTCACGTCGCTTCCTGATCTTTAATGCAGTGTGTTTAAGCGACCTGGAAATAAGTTGGAATTGATTAAATAGTGATTTTGACGGTAAGCACGATAGAAGCGTGATTTTCTTTGATAGCATGATAGAAGCGATTCTCAACCTTTTCAGTGATTCTTATTTGCCGTTGAAAAAATACAAGCGTTCTCTTATGGCAAATTACAGTCGTATTGTGTTACTGGAGAGGGGTATCGATAGTGGATTATGAATAAGTTGTATTACAAAAATAAGATATTTGCACGTGATTAAATGCATAAGGGTTGTGAAATTCTGGCTCCATATTTAGGTTCGTGAAAATTATTTATTGGTTACGACAATGCATTGAGATGTGCAAATTTAGGCGAGATTTCGATTTTCGAATTGCCAATACATCTGGATGTGTCAATAAATATTATAGTAAAAGCATCGTGTTGAAGAGGAGTTTTCCTTCACGCCAGTAAGTGAAGGTCCTCCACAACACCGTAGCGTTAAATTTTTCATATTAAAAATATTCTCGCCCGGGAAATGATAAAAATGAATATCTCTGCTGCTCATTGCCGCAATAAGAAATTTGACTGTCTGCGTTTATATGTGTTTTATGTATTTTTATTCTCTTATTGTGTATACATCGAGAACGCGAAACAAGAATTTTATTCCGGGAAAGCAAACGATACTCACTTGAAACAAGTGATTGTATTATTCAAGAGGATAACGGAGCAAAATAACGCCCTCTGTCTTTCGCGAAAAGAAGAGAGGAAAATTCTAGTGTTTCCGAATAACTAGAAACAAAGCGAGAGCGTATGCAAATTGAACAAAAGAAACGAGACGACTTTGGCAAAGAAAAGAGTGGCGGGGGGGGGGGGGAGGGAGGGGGG